>PVHY01002828.1:0-118782 GCA_004024945.1 Uropsilus gracilis | reverse complement strand
GATTCTGAATTCTTTGTCTGACATATGGAGCATTTCTTCGATGTCATCCATGTTGTTTTTTTCAAATTGTTTATCCTTAGGTGGTGAGTTATTTTTCTTAGGGCTTGCTTGGGTGTTTGTGTTCTTCCTTTTTCCTGTGTTTTCCTTTCGGATCTGCTCTACGTATTGGGTGACTACTGCTCTAGTAGTAGGCATGTTGTAGCCTATATAGTTGTATTTAACATTGCCTATGTGGTTTTGGTAGTGAATGTCCTTGTTTTCTGAGTTTGCACGGTGCCGCGTAGCACACCGCGTAGCACACAGGCTGCTCCAGGTAGGGTAGCCTACCTGTCTTGCGTGGTCTCCTCCCCCAGGTGCTGGTGGGCTACCTGCTTCTCTCAGCAGGGTCGGAGTCCCCTTTGCAGCTGGCTCTTTTGTCCGCGAGAGCCTCAGTCCGCTCTCAGGACTTTGGGATGGGCGCCATTAACTCCAGGTGGGTTCCTTCCCCACCCCAGTTATCAACTCAGTCCCAGTCCGAGGTAAAGTTAGGCTGAATAGGCAGGGTCCATACAGATGCAAATGGCCAGGCTGCCTCCTTCCCAGGCTGTTTCCGTGACAACCGCCGGGAGACGCCCCAGTCTGCTCCAGGTAGGGAGCGTATCCTACCTGTCTCGCGTGGTCTCCTCCCCCAGGTGCGGGTGGGCTACCTGCTTCTCTCAGCAGGGTCAGAGTCCCCTTTGCAGCTGGTTCTTTTGTCCGCGAGAGCCTCAGTCCGCTCTCAGGACTTTGGGATGGGCGCCGTTAACTCCCTTCCAGTTCTTAATTGTTCTCGTGTCACATTCTAATTTTTATATCCCTGGTTTGACTTATTTTGTGTTTTTTGTATCACCTTGTAGTATTTTTAAAATTAAAAAAAATCATCGCAATATATATTTTATATATTATATGTGATATATATTTTTTACATCATTGTCTACCCTGAGGTTCTTCCACCACCTTATGACCTGTGAACCATCGTCTTAATCTCTTGTGCCCCTCCCTCCCCCAATTTTACCCTTTTCCCGCTCTTGGTCTGTGCTTTTGTTCCGCTAATAGTTTTAACTTTTCCTTGTCCTTTTATTTGTTTTCTCCATATCCCACATATAGGAACTTAACCAGTATTTCTCTTAATCTTTCTGGCTTATTTCTGCTAATATGATTCATTCTCAGTTCATCCATGTTATCACAAATGCATCAAATTTGTCTTTTTTGATTGATGAATAATATTCCATTGTGTACTACACCACAAATTTCTGATTCATTGGTATGGTTTGGGACATTTGGGTTGTTTCCATATCCTGGCTATTGTAAATAGTGCTGTAATAAACACCTGAGTATGTGTCCTTTCGAATTACTGTTTTTGCATCTTTTGTGTAGATTCCCAAAAGTGGGCTTGCTGGATCAAATGGTAGTTCCATTTTCAGTAGTTAGGTGGTCTTCCACGCAGTTTTTCATAGTGGCTGGACAAGTTTGCATTTCCACCAGCAGTGTAAAAGTATTTTTTTTTCTCCACATCCACACCAGCACTTGTATTTTTGACCAACATTTTAAATTATTTCACAATGTTCTTCATAAGTTAAGTCCCATTATTTACTTAGCTTTTTTTATGTAAGAGGAAATACTACTGTGATGAACTACATATGAGTATTTACTTTTTATACTTAAGCAGCAAGATCAGTCCAAATATTTGTATTTACTTTAATATATTTTGGCATTTTTTTTGAAAAATGTTTTACCAATCATACTACCAGAAAAATAAGGGTATACAAAATTCATAGCCTATTTAGATCTAGCCAGATTCTGAATCAATTTATTAAATTGATTTAACAAGAAAACAGCACATTCTATTTCCATAAAAGGCATATTTCAACATGACATCTGGAACATCTGAGACAAAATCAGATGGTGTCTCAGATCCTCTCAGCACCACTGCACTGAGCTGTTTCTTTCATGGTAGGGAGAATATCAGTCACCAGTAAGCTTACATCCTACAGTGCTCTCATCTGTCTGCATGCATGCATGGCTGTTTGTTCACATTTCCATTTATCTTTCTTACAGGCATACCTTGGAGATATTGCACAGTGAATGCAGTAATAGAGCAAGTCACACTTTTTTTTTTTTACTTTGCCAGTGTATATGAAGGTTATATTTATACTTTACTACATTCTCATCTATTTAGTGTAGAATAACTTTATGTTTAAAAAATCTTACTCATCTATGACAGGAAGTAAGCACATTCTGTAGGCAAAATGGCATCAATAGATTTGTTAGACTTTTCAATATTTAAAAAAAATGTGGTATCTGTGAACTCAATAATGCAAAGTGCAAAAAAAAAAAAAAACCAAAAAAAAAAACACCCAAAAAACAGAAAAACAAAGCTAAGTCTGTATGCCCTGTGAAGGGCTACATGTTATATAGCATAATGAAACACTACACATTTCAAATGAAACACTAAAGAATAAGGGGTAGAGAATCTTCCTGGCCTGTAGACCACTAGGACAGGCCACAGAGTTGGAATCAAGGGCTTAGAGGTCAAAAAGAGGAGACAACTAGCTATACAGGCTGCAGATCATGAGGCAGGGCCAAGTCACCTGTGCTCAGGGAAAACATGAGGATGCTGGTTATATAGCAGGAGAGGCTGACTGGAACCCATTGTATAAGTTAGAGGCTACCATGTACCTTTGTCAGCAGTGTGTCTCATGGAGACAGCTTCCTGCGGCCCCCTTGTGTGCACTGATGGTCCCCACTGTTACGGGGGTAGGGAACTGCTCCTTTTAAAAACTTTTTGTCAGTGTGGGTTCTCCCGCCTGTGTGCAATCAGTTGCCCAGAAGTCAAACAGCAATAACGGTCAACATACAGGTTTATTTACAGTAAGGGGAAAATAAACAAAGAATTTAATAGTCCATACCCGCACAAGTACTCCAAACAAAAGGAACCCCACTTCTGCTCCTTGGAGAGCTGAGTGGGGTTTACTTCATTCCGAAAATGCCAAGTTACGTCCTTGTCCTTTGGTTCTCTGTCACTCCCAACATGAGGTTCACCTCGGGTCTCATCCAGGTAGAACGGTGGTTCAGCACTTTGTCAGGGTTGCCTCTACACCTGCACACAGCTCCCAACTCTTCAGGGCCAATGCTGGGAAAACCCCAGAAAACTCTGCATCTGGGTCCTTTTCTGCCAGACACCAAAATCTCAGAGCTCTCCTAACTTGCCTCCTCTCTCTCTCCTTCCCAAAAGTTTCTCTGTCAGTCCCTGCTCTTTTCTTTCTTATTCTCTCTCCCCCTCCTCCAAACCAGAAACCCAACTTCCCTTTATACACCCTCTTGGTGATAATTTCCTTTTCCCCATCTTGGGTTTGCAACAAAGGAAAAGTGCCATTTCTGTTTTAGTCTCTTTACCTCTGTGTTTTTCAGACACAGCTAATGGCATCAGTGCCTAAATTTTAATACTGCCTATACTGGGGTCCCAGCTTCAATACTTCCCATATTGGGGTCCCAGCTTCACCATCAACACTCAGACCACTAAACCCATGCCATTCAATGTCTTGTGGGGAAGAGGACAGGCTAGAAAATATGGGGCCAGGTTGCAGCTCTTAGCTGGTTTGACTCAATCCAAGAACTAATCTGTTACCTAGAGAAATTGATGGATGCAAGGTTTTAAATTCTCTGTAAACTTTTCTTGACCAGCTTTCGATCTGTCTAAGAGGTGGCAAGGTCATGGTTGACAGGCAGCTAGTATATTCATAAGAGTTTATAAAATTAGATATCTGGGGAAGCCATGTGGTAATCCTCTTACCCCTCCCTGAGCGACTTTCTCAGCCCAGGGAGTCTTGCTTTTTTATCTTCTGTATTTCCAATCTGTTTCTGTCTCTGTCTTTTAAAAATAAATTTGCCTATTGCAACTTAACTTGCCTGTGTCATTGGAATACTTTCTACTGGCTTCAAAAGACAAGAATCTGGTAAGAAAAATACTACATGGTTTCATCACAGGGTTTCACAGGTTTCAGCACTTTGGCATAAATACATTGTCTCAGTGTTAGACACAAACTGGGCCAGAAGACTGAAACTGTTGAAGGTGTCACAGATCTGATGTGGTACCAACATAATTAGATCACAAGCTTCCATGACTGTCAAACCTGCACTTGTTTTTTTAATTTTTAAAAAAATATTTTTCATTTAAATTTCTTTTTATTTTTTGCACTTTACATATTTGTATGCATTACATTATTACATACCCCAAATTTCTCCCACAACCATATCACTAGTGAGTCATCCTTCTGTTCTCTTGTGTTCATTCCTCCCAATTTTACCCTCCCTACTTCCCCCTCCCTATTGCCAGTTTTTAATTTTAACATTATTTTCATCTTTTTGTTTGTTTTCTCTTTATCACATATATAAGTAAGACCATCTGTATTTATCTTTTTCTTTCTGGCTTATTTCCACTAGCATGATTCCTTCTAGCTCTATCCATGTTGCCTCAGATGACATGTGTTTATCTTTTTTTGTTGCTGAATAATTTCCCATTGTGTAAATATACCATAACTTTTTGATCTATTCATATGTTTTGGGTCAATTGGGTTGTTTCCATATCCTAGCTATTGTAAATTGTGCTGCAGTAAACATAGGAGTACAGGTGTCCTTTTGAAGTAGTGTATTTATGTCCATTGGGTAGATTCCAGTAGTATGGTTGCTGGGTCAAACAGCAATTCCATTTTCAGTAGTCTTAGGGTCCTTCACACAGCTTTCCATAGTTCTGGACCAGTCTACATTCCATTAGCAGTATAAAAGTGTTTCTTTTTCTCCTTTTCCTCACCAGCACTTGTTGTTGCATGTTTTCTTGATACTGGTCATTTTTAGCAGTGTGAGGTGGTATCTCATTGTGGTTTTGATTTGCATTTCCATTATTATAAGTGATGTTTAGTATTTTTTCATATACATGTTGGCCAGTCATATTTTCTTTTTGGAAAAGTTTCTTTTAAACTCATCTACCAGCTAGGCATGGTGGTGCATGCCTGTTAAGCTTCAGCTTATGAAGCAGCTGGGGCTAGGGATTACGGTTTGACTCCCGCTCAGGGCAACATAATGAAACCAAGTCCCAAAAAAATAGCTGAGCGTGGTGGTGCATACCTATAATCCCAGCTACCTGGGAAGCTGAGGCTGGGGATTGCTTGAGTCTGTGGTACCCTGGGCAATGTGAGCCTGCCATTCCACTGGCAAAAATAGTGAGACCTAGTCTCAAAAATAAATAATCAAATAAATAATAAACTCATCTACCAATTTTTTGACTGGACTGTTTGCTTTTTTTTCTTTGGTTGTTGTTATTGCTGAATTATATGAATTCTTTGTGGCTCTTTGAAATCAGACCCTTATCAGTTGAATGGAGTGCAAAGTATTTCCCCATTTAGTTAGGTTTGTTTTGTTAGTTAGTTTGTTTTGGTATTGTCTCTTTTACTATGCAGAAGATTTTAGTTTGATATAGACCCAGCTGTTTATGCGTTCTTTGCTTGCATAGATATGTCTTAGAAGATGTTTCTGTGGTATAGGTCCTTGAGTGTTTTGACTATATTTTCTTCTATATCTTTCATGGTTTCAGGTCTTACATCCAAGTCTTGTATTTTGAGTTGGTTTTTGCATTTGGTGTGAGGGAGTAGTTTAGAGTCATTCTTTTACATGTACTAGTTCAGTTTTCCCAGCACCACTAATGAAAGAGACCATCCTTGTTCCAATGTATGTATTAAGCCCATTTGTTATAGATTAGTTCACTGTCCATGTGTTACTTTATTTCTGAGCTTCCAATTATATTTCCATTGGTCTGTGTGTCTTTAAATTTGCACTTGTGAGGAGCAGGTGCTGCTGGGAAGCTTAGGGTCCCATCATCAACATGAGAACCTCTCATGGGGGCTTTAGCTGAGGAAAGAAGCCTTGCCCAGGGGGTTTGCAGTCCATTCAGGATATAGTAGCCAGAACTCCCTCTGAGCAACAAGGGCCACATAACCATACAGGATGGATTCAGAGAAGTGTGTGTGTGTGTCTGTGTGTGTGTGGTACTGAGGTGTGTGAGAGAGTAACAGAAACATAAGATCCCATGCAAATAAATTGTGATAAATTAGGATGATAAGGGAGAAAGTGCCAAATCCTAACCACTAGACCACCAGGGAACTTAAGGTTGATAACAGAAATAATGAACAATTGGTTGAGAAAGATGGTGCCACATGGAAGAGACTGGGGTCTCGAGACTGGAGACTCAATTCTGAGGCTAAGGACAAAAGCAAATTAAAAATTATTAAAAGGCTTTTTGGAGACTGTTCCCTGAGAGACTGACCTTGAGGTGGGTGACCTGAAGGGAAGGAGTGGGTAAATTGAACTTCTGATAATCTGAGTCTGTGAGCACATTAAGAATGTCAAAAATCCTTTCTGATTTTTTTAAAGTGACATTTAGTGTAAGAATTTCAAGGAAAGTATAAGCCTGTTGCTGGGGGTGAAGAGGGCAATTTTATGGATGACAGATAGAAAACAGAACTCCTCTCATTCTTGTAACGCTTTCCCTTCTTTGTCAAGAGACATTTAGCTGAAAAGGACTGGAGAAATATTCAATTGGAGTTTGGAAAGTGAAAACTTGTAAAAGGAATCAGGGCTTTTTCACGTGACTCTCCATCACTGGGCCAGAAAGACTCATTCCAGGATCTTTACACACCTGGGGGCTTACTCTACTGATTCCCCTTCTCCTGTGCTCTGGACTAGGAGGAGGGTGTGGGTTTCACCCAGTCAGGAGAAGCACCATGTTTTTGTCATCCTGCACCAAAGCAGAACCTAAGCTATATTCCACATCCCGTCACGCTGGCTCTGGGAACTCGGAGGCCAATACCCAGTATTGAATAACAGGTAATTATGGCAAAGCACTGAGTGTTCTATAAACAGCTCTTCAATTGTGAAAAGAACCAGGTGCCCAAAGCTATTTTTCATTGTATGTAATTAAGCAGTTATAGGAGTCTCTTAATTTGCCTCGTTTGTTTTTTCTTAAAGTAGAACAAACCTGATCAGCTTTACCTGTCTTCTCTCTTCAGCCTTATAGTTTCTCATGAACTCACTGGAAAGGTTAGTTCTCCCATTGGGCTAAACTTACAAGAGTTGATTGGATGCCCATTAGGTAGCCCTCTTTCCATCCCAGGTTCCATAGTGTTTGGGGTTCACTTAAACATTCAGCCGTTCACTCACAGATCTCTGTCGGGCAAGGAGGGGGTGAGGGTGGGGGAGTAAGTTTCTGTACTGTGGTGCTCCATTAAATATATTCTGTTTGAAAACCCCAAATTAGAAGACACCTGTATTTAAGAACTTAAGTCCTACCTTTGTCCTTACTAATACCCCTTAATGTCTTTACTAATCTCTGCATAGTGGATAGTGAGAAGTTAGCCCTGAGGCTACTGAAATAAACTGAAGACCATGCGAATTAAAGGGGACCTGGTAAAGTCTAAACCTCTGTAAAATTGAGATGCTTCAGCTACTGCTGTCATTGTTTTTCAAAATAAAAGCATAATACTTTGGGAGGGAAACAGGTTAAGAGCCCCAGAAACTGGAGATTGGGCATTTGCAAGTTCTTTTGCTTGAGTCATGTTGAAGTGATACTGGAGTGTCAATGAGATCAGGCAGGCATTAATGAAGATGCAATGTGTCTTGCTTTCTACAGCCTTTCAGTCTTCTCGTGAGACAAGAGGATTATTTTCTTTGGAACAGAAAAACAAATGTCATTTGTTTGTGAAACAGGCTTATAAAGGAGGATGTGACAAGGGATCATGGGGCTGAACAGGCTATAATATAAGACTGGTCTCCCTTCCATTGTTTTCCTCAGAATCTACAGACACTTTTGGCTGAGAGAGTAGGACCGGCATTAGAAAAGCCACATTTACTAACTGCACAGTATTCCTAAGATCCTGGCTCCCTCCACAGAATTCTTCCTAATGTTCCCAGAAACCCAATCAGATCACTTTCACAAGCATACTTACAAATTTCATCCATCGTGGAGAGTTAGAGGCACGCAATTTATTGCATCCAATTCAAAGGTTGTGAAAGAAATCCTTCAGCTCTGGGTGCCTTGCACATCTTTTAGGTAAGTTGAACATATCCTTTGGTTCTAAGGAAAACAGCTTGTAAAATATTTGGGAGCTCTTGGGACATCAAACAGTTCTTAGTGGAGTGCATTTTAATGGTTTACTTGTAAAAGAATCAGTAAAAGCAGCAAAAACATATGGTTTAAATTCCTCTGAATAATATGAGGTATTTTTGTAGGCGTCTTTTTTTTTCCTCAGGGTCTCAACACATCTTTGAGTGCTTATCCTAAACATACTCAAAATAACCCTTAAATACACTGACACAGTGAACTAGACAACATGCTGTAACATCATTGTCTTGTTGGGCTCAAGGGTCTGGGTCCTAGGAGACCCTGAATTTATCAAGAAATCTTGGGTTTGAGAGGCAGAGAAGAACAAGTGTCTGTGGAGTCAAGAGTAATTAGGGTTCAGAGGAAGCTAGTCTAGTTCAAGACTCAAAAGCTTACAAATTCCAAGCAGGTAACATTAAGGTTAGAATGAATCCTGAAAATTAAAGGGAGAGTGTTGGATAGGGTGAGCAACTTGGAAATCATAGAGCCCTTGCTTGCCCAGGGGCATTCAAAAGTCAACTGAAACAACATATTAACCAAGCAAAACACACCTGTGGACAGTATCTGCCACCAGCCTCACATTCTGCTTTGGTCTAACTAACTTTTTTTGGCTATGGACTAGAGCTTGAGAGAGACTAGCTTGAGAGAGACTTCCCAAAAGTCAAAGACACAGAAAGGGGTGGCACCTACCACAAGACCTGGCCCGTGTACAGCAACACACTTAAGTGCATGGGCAGCAGAAAGCTGGAGAACATGGTTAGGGATGAACCTGGGCCATATTCACCCAACTTTGGGCCAATGACATTCCTTTTGAGACCTGGCAACATAGAAGGAGACTTGGAGACTGGGAGATGATTTTGTTTCCTCTCTTCTTGCCAGGAAATGGTACCCAAAAACCTGATATCATTCAGGTAAGGTCTTTGCATGCATAGGAAAATATTTAGAAAATGGTTAGAGAAGCCATAGGCTGCCAAGACCACACTCAGAGCTGATCTAGTGTGAACTTAGTGGTTGTACCTGCTCCAACTGCTGCTCCTAGGAACTCAGGCTTCTTGGCACCTGGGCAAGTCTGGAGTGTTTTGCCAAGCTGATGAAAAAGCTAGTACTAGAGGTATCTGCTCTCAGGTTAGGAAGGTGCTGCAAGATTGACCAAGTCCTAGTTTGAAAAGCGTGAGAAGAAGCAACCCAGGTACTTTTTCTGGTCAAGATCTGAGTAGTTCCTAGTCTAGAACTTGACTAGGTGGTAAAGAGTGAGCCAGAGGAGGCAAAGGAATGATGTCCTGGTTAGGATCACTGAGTGATGATGGTGCCACTTCTAGATGGGACATACACAGTAAGACCAGGCTTCAGGCATGGAATTGAGGTAGTTGTGGATTCTTAAAACAATTGTTGGATTTTTACCATCTTTAGCACATAGTAGATGCTCAATACAAAATACTGACAAAGAATAGATTGACCTGAAGGTCATTTGAAAGATGGGGACTAATGGATAGCCATGGGTTAATGTAGGACAGAGACAAAAGTTTTTTCCTTGCCAATGAGCACAAATGACCTTTAAGGCAAACTTCTCAAGAGAGTTGTGCTAATATATTCCACAGGCCCCTTTTCTGGAGTCTTCTGTAGTTTCCCTGAGTTCATGGTTCAGCTTTTAGTGCCAAGGGTTGCTGTTTCTCTGTAGGACAAAATTCCAGGGTCTCCTTGACTTTCTCCATTCCCCATTGAATTAGTTGGTCATCACTTTCCTGGTTCTCTTCCTACTGGTGTTTTCCATAATTACACTAATGGCAGCAAAGAAGGAACCAATGATTTTTTGGAATAGAACAGATTGGGCAAGTGCTAATTTTTTTTTTTTGCAGTTTCTTGCCCCAGTTATAAAAGTTCATATAAATATGTTTTATTCTATTCCACACATACTGCTTGTTTTAAATTTCAAGATTTTGCTGTTCCTGAAGTTTGTGTTTATTAACTTCAAATACTGCACCATTGCTCCAAATCAGCTCCAGCGTGGGCAGAGTGCAAAAGCATTTCTCCCATTAATTTTCTTGAACCCCTGTAGTGAGGACCAGCTCCCCAGTTTACCTGTTTTCAAGTTCCAAGATGCTTCTTACCCATGATGTTGCCAGTGGATTTACACTTATGAGATTTTTAAATTTAGGCCAAAGAGGTAGATCTATGTGGCACATGTGTTCTAACTTAAAGGGATAAGTAGTTTTCTGATCTAGGGAAGCCACACACTTTGTGGCCATGTATGCCCAAGGGAGACCAAGTGTGTCAAGGTCATCAGTCTTAGAGCCTCAAAGCCCTTCCCACTGAGGTTTTCAAAGGAGGGAGGCTGGGGTTTACAAGGTTTCTGATGGCAAGGTCTGCACTGGAAACTGGTTTCCTGATAGCTAACTTAATCCACTCTGAAGTGTACCACATTCAAGGGGGAGCTAGCTGTTCCATTGCATGACTTGGGACAGGGATTCATTTTCCTTTCCTGCCTAGTTCCCATTAATGTAATTAACACCATTCTTTGTTTAACATTCAAATTGCAGTGATTAAAATCTCTTGCTGAAGCTCTGAAGATGTTAAACAACCATAAATTGCCTAATACTGAAATAATATCCTGTTCATTTAGTGGAAAAGAGATGGAACTTTGTCCTACTTTATAGTAACTGAAAATATTTATCAAGATCCTTCTTTTTCTTCATCACAAATGAAATCTAGACAAGTTATCATAATGGAGATTCTGGGAAGCACTGTGAATAGGGGGAAGACCATTGACTTTGAGTGAAGTCATATGTGGCTCTTATCCCTGTTTTAAGACAAACTTAGCGACCTTGAACAAAGCACCTCTCTGAACTCAGTATTTCTTATCTGTAAAATGGGAGTAATAGCTACCCCAGAGAAATAACAGCTCATTAAATGAAATAGTATTTAAATGACTAGAATATAAAGGACACTTGATTTAAAAAAAGTTTGTAATGATCTCATTCTTTTTACAAGAGAAACATTTTCTAGGACACTGAGATTTAGTTCTAAAAATACCTGTTTATTTTAGATCACTAAGCCTATTCCTGGACACTCATGACCATAATAAAGTCCAGATATACTAGAGATACTGGTACATGACAAAATGAACTTTTTCTTTTTTTTCAAATGAATCAGTAAGCGAGGAGAAAATGATATGAAACAAATGTGAAAAGAATGTGGGAAATGGAAAGGAGGTCAACTTAAAAATACACGTGAGTGTAATATGGCTAGGAGAGGACTGGGCAGTCATGAGGTGCCCCTGGGGCTTATTTCCACTGCTGGGAAATGTAGTGTCTGCACTCTGCAGAGCCCACATGCAGACCCTGCCAAGGGGACATGCCTCAGCCTGAGCCACATCTTGGTTGTTTGAATATCTACAGTGGATGTCAGTTTAGGAGGAACAGAAAAGCAGCCATAGGGACTGGTTGGTGGCCATGTGTCCCAGACCCAAACCAGGGATAACCGGTGGCTGTCCAGACCAGTGTCAGCAAGGCACCAGGCCTCCTCAAGTAAGGACAGGCCCATCTCTTGGGAAGCATGCTATTTTATGTTGCCCACATCTTTGTCTTGATTTTTAACTAATTCAGTATAAATGGTGTTCATACCTGTGCTCATTGTACCTTGGCATAAGCCAAGCAAAGGAAGGAGTGGCTGTGAAAACACCTTAAGGATGTCCATGTGTGAACGATGGGACTGAGTCAGAAGTCAGAGGGAAACTCTGAGGAGAAGGAAGGTTTGAGATGAAGAGGGATGATTCCTGATAAGCATCTTTAGCAAGATATTCTGGAACACAGCTTCCTTGAACTATTGGGAGTACAGGGTTTGAATTTCAAAGAAGAGACTATTTTCTGATCCTCACTGTTTCTCCTTTGAGTTTGTTTCTCACACTGCTCTGGCTATTTGTTATCATTTACATTACAAGGAAATTTATTTTTTCTATTATAAAGCAAGAGTTGGAATAATTACTTTGCATTTGGGGGAAAAATTAGATCTTTACCTCATACCTCATATGTAAGTTCCAGCTAAATTATTATGTTCCAGCTAAATTAATATGTTTCTACAAATATGCATACATTAAAATAAATGTGTAGAATAAAATACAAATTATCTGAGAATAAATCATCAATGAAAAGACTGATAAATTTGTTTGCCCAACAAGTAATATTCCTATAGAATGTAGTCTTTTGCACATGAAGCTTAAAAAACAAAGAGCAAACCAAGAGATATATAAATACAAAAAAAGACAGCATAGTATTATATTTTTATTATATAAATAATTTATATATATATATTTCATATCATTGTAAACCCTGGGGGTCACCCACCACTTGCCCTCCCTGACCACTCCAACTGGTCCCCCCGTCCCGTTGTGTACTTTTGTTTGGTTGTCCATATATTAGTTGAAACCATTTGCTTTCTTTATTTTTCTTTCTGACTTGTTTCTGCTAATATGATTTCTTCTAGGTACATCCATATTTTCACAAATTCATCAAAGTTGTCATTTTTAATCGATGAATGATATTCCATTGTGTATATATACCACATATTTTTCATCCATTCTTCTGTTTTGAGACATTTGGGTTGTTTCCATGTCCTCACAATTATAAATAGTGCTGCAATAAACATCTGAGCACAGGTGTCCCTTTGTACCCACATTGAGGTCTCCTTTGGATAGATTCCTAGAAAAGCAATTGCTAGATCAAATGGTAGTTCCATTTTCATCAGTTTGAGAGTCCTACACACTGCTTTCCATAGTAGCTGGACAAGTTTACATTGCCACCAGCAGTGTAAGAGTGTTCCTTTCTCTCCGCATCGTCACCAGCACTTGTATTTGCCTGATTTTTTTGATATGGGTCATTCTTACTGGTGTAAGGTGGTATCTCATTGTGGTTTTGATTTGCATTTCCCTGATTGCTAGTGACATTGAGCAATTTTTCATATGCCTGTTGGCCATTTGTATTTCCTCTTTGGAGAAGTGTCTTTTTAGTTTTTCTCCCCACTTTTTGATTGGGCTTCTTGTTTTATTTTTGTTTAGTTGGGTGATCCTTGTGGATCTTTGTTATTAAATGAAGTTTATAAACTTTGTTATAAAACTTATCACTCTTGTGGAGGGCAAAAATTTTTTTCCATTTGTTTGGGCTTCTTTTTGTTTTCTCTGTTGTCTCCTTTTGCTGTACAGAGCTTTTTTTAGTTTGATGTAGTTCCATATGTTTATGTTTTCCTTCATTTTTTTTTGCCATGTGTAGATGTGTCCAGAAAGGGATTTCTGAATTGTAATTTATGGAGGGTTTTGCCCAATTTTTCCTCTATGTATGTTATGGTTTCAAGTCTGACATCTAAATCTTTTATCTATTTTGAATTGGTTTTTGTCCATGGTGTGAGGGAGTTGTCTTGGTTCAGTTTTTTTGGCATATCTTAGTCCAATTTTCCCAGCACCATTTATTGAATAGGCTATCTTTGTTCCAATGTAAGTTTTTCACTCCTTTGTCAAAGATGAGATGACTATACATGAGTGGTTTTATTTCCGGGCACTCAATTCTGTTCCATTAGTCTGACTGTCTGTTGTTGTACCAGTACCATGTTGTTTTAATTATTATGGCTTTATCATATAACTTGATGTCTGGAATAATTAAGCCTCCATTCTCTCTTTTTTTTTTTTTTTTGGTCAGGATGCCTTTTGATATTCGAGATCTTTTGTTATTCCATATGAATTTCTGTTCTATCTCTTTAAAGAATGTCATTGGAATTTTTATAGGGATTGCATTAAATCTGTAGATGGCTTTTGGAAGGATGGCCATTTTGATGATGTTAATTCTTCCAATCCATGAGCAGGGAATGTCTTTCCATTTCCTATGTCTTCTTCTATCTCTTTTAGCAACATTTTAAATTTTCTTTGTATAGTCCTTTCATGTGTTTTGTTAGGTTTATTCCCACATATTTAATTGTTTTTGGTGCAATGATCAAAGGAATATATGTCAACATAATAAAAGCCATCTATGACAAACCTACAGAAAACATCATCTTAAATGGGGAAAAACTAAAATCATTCCAATTACGATCTGGAACTAGGCAAGGATATCCACTCTCTCCACTACTCTTTAACATTGTACTGGAAGTTCTAGCCAGGGTAATAAAGCAAAAGAAAGATATAAAAGGGATACAAATATGGAAAGAGGAACTGAAGCTATAATTATATGCAGATGACATGATTATTTATGTAGAGAATCCAAAAAAAATCTACAGAAAAACTTCTTGAAACAATAAAACAGTTCAGTAAGGTAGCTGGTTACAAAATCAACACACAGAAGTCAGTAGTCTTCCTATATGCAAAAAGCCAAGCAGAAGAAGAAATTAAAAAAGCCATCCCATTTACCATCGCAGCATAGTATTACTTTTAATTTACAGAGATCTTATCTTAATAGGATCTGCTTAGTCTTAATAGGAAAAAAATGGTTGAAAACTATATAAATGGCCAGTGGATGCATATTTAGCTTCTTATAATAAAGTGATACAAATGTAAATAGTGAAATATTGTTTTCTATTTGTTAACTCAGGAATGATAACAAAGATTGTTAATCCCAGTGAGGGTGGGAGGAGGAGGAAGTTAGCGCTGTAATGGTGATAAGACACAGCAGAGTGGACAAGCACATACAGATTCCCCTGGATATGAAATCTAGTTCCACTAGCTGGTAGTTGTCACTTAGCCTCTGTGCTTCAGTATCATCATCTGTGTTATGGGGTTAATTATACCTCAAAAGGTTGTTGGGAGATTAAATGTGCTAATAAGCAAATTGCTTTGAGTAAGCAAAATGCTTGGCATATGATAAGTACAAATAACATTAACTGCTCTTATTATCATTGTTATTATTCACAGCATGTAATATATGGGACTATAAACTCATAGAAACTTTTAAAAACAATAGGTTATATATGTAATACACTCATATATATATATATATGAATTTTAGATATGCATGGACTTCAGCTTATTTTCTTTTCCATTATTTTATTTTAAACAAAAGTAAAAGCCAAAAAGTATTCAAAGGGCCATTTGTAAAGATACTCATCACTGTGTTTATAATAGTGGCAAAATCTTTGCAAACAGAATAAATATTTAACAGCAAGTGAATTGTTGCAAGAATAGTGTCATTCATGTCAGCTAATGAGCTATTATGTATCAACTACAGTTGAAAAATTAAGTATATGTATGCCTATATGCATATCTGCATTTCTATCTCTACCTGCTCATACATTTGCATTTACTTCTAATCCATCTAAATTTGGAAAAAGACTAGGGAATGTATACAGATGTTATCTCTATTTTGACACCAAAATGTGTTTTTTATTTTTCTATTTCTCATATATTTTCGTAATTTTCAACAAAGGGTGCATTCAAAGGGAAGTAGTTTTATTTTCTCTGGTTAAAAGTGTGCTAAATACTCTGTAAACTAAATAAGGAAAACACAAATGAGTTACTTGCCATTTCATAAAATGCTAGTGGGATTCTGTTTATTTTTCCACTTTGCTTCATTTGTATTTATGCATATGAATGAGATGTGTTTGTAAATGCAAGTCCACACATAACTCTAAAACATTAGAAGTTTAATATCTGCATTTTTATTGCTTTTGTTTATCTCATCAAAATATCACAGCCATCTTTCTCTTTGACTGAATAAATCTCATTCACCATTTTAATGGGCTCATTAGTTACATTATAAAGATAACTAATACATTATTTCCATGTATTTGTCAAGCTTTAAGGTGTCTAGAAATAGAATTAATGCTAAAATAAATGAATATTTTAAGGTTCTTGATGGGTTTTTGAGGTAATTTTCCTTAAAAATTATACCAATTTATATTTTTTTCCTCTTTAGGGTCACCTCAATACATCTTGGTGTACATTTTTGTTAATTCAGCTATTGAAAATACTGTCTTTTTGGTATAATTGTTAGTCAGAGAAAACTTTCTGTCTAAACCAAAATCTGGTTTAGAGACTCTTCTGAAAAAGAAAGGGGCAGTGGAGACTTATCTGAAAAAGAAAAACAATAATTCAAACAACGAGCGTTTCAAGACTTTATAGGAGTAGACAATTTATTTTCTAATGTCAAGAACAAAAAATAGAGATCTAAAATATCGGAACTTGAAATATATAAGAAACAGATTTTGTGGGAGTCATCCAATTCCAGTGGAGAGTCATACTTTATCGCTCATCTCTTTATTTGTGGCATCTTTTGCCAATTGGAAATAAGCTATACATTTTTAATTAGAATAAAATATTGGCACAATATTTTTATTTTCAGTGTGTACACCCCAAGTATTTGTGTTTGATTACATTCTTACTTTGTAAAGCATCTCACTTATCTTCATATCTACACACACATGTTGATTTTGCCATTATAACTAGACAAAATGTTTGCTTTTCGCTTTTACAAAAATGCACTTGAGATCGTCAAACTCAGTGCAGACTGAAGGGCTAAACAGGTTAATTATGTGCAAGTGGTATAGATGTGTGTGTGGGCAAGTGTCTACTTGGACCAGAGGCACAAGGAAGGATAAGATGGATGGTGAAATCTCAATGCATACCTGTCTCTGGAATTACATCCCATTGTGACATGGAGATTTGCACTATAACCATCACACTGACTGATGCTGACAGCACCCCCTATAGGATAGGCAGACAGGGTATATTATTCTAAAGTTAGTGCTTGCTAAAGATAGTGGCCTGTGTTCGACAGTCAGTTAGAGGAGGAAGGGACCATGTTACCCTGTTTTCTGATTCCCAGGCAAGAATCTCTCCCTTTCAAGCTGCTTCCTCACCCTCCAGCAGTCCCAGTTTCTTTTATTCCAGTGTCCCATACCCCAGGCACTGATGAACCAGGTGTGAACCAGGAAAAATAGGTCTGGTCCCATTTTCCCCAGTCAACTGTGTCATTTGGATACATTCCCTGCACCAGGGTCTCCCTGATTTGTGACCCTGGGTCTATGAAATTATTGCAATGTGGCACTTTTATTCATTAATCCCTTGCGACTTTCATTTGCAAGGAGCCTGGAGCTCTTCTGTCACTGCTCCTGGGTGTTCTGGGCAGACAAGTTCTCTTCCCTTATGCTGGGATCACTTGCTTATCCTCAGGATATGGTTTTCTGTGTCTCTTTTGCAAGCCTTTCAACAAACTGGCTGCTCTGGCAGTTTAATAAGATCTAGGAGTGGAAGGAATTACCCCAAAACCTAGAAACGCCAACCTTAGATTTGCAGATCCTGAACGTAATCTGTTATTTAGAAATAATTTTAGTGGAAGTTGTCAATCACAGAATGATCCTTGCCATGGTCCAGTTCAGTTGAGTACTATTTGATTTGGTATCTTTCAGCTTTGCTTTTGGTCAAAATGATTCCTGGCTTTTATATCAGCAGCCAGCTGGGCACCACGAAAAGAAACCACTCAAACAAATAGCAAGGGTTGGTATATTTTCAGTGGCCTCAATAACACCCCCAAATCTTATGTCTGGTAAAATAACTTCTTCAGTCAGTCTCAAATTCTTTCACTAGGAAATTAGCATTTAAAAAAGAGCTTAGTAGAAAACATCAGGGGAACTCTTTCTCTGTTTGCAATAGGAAAGGCAAAGTACCCTCATCTCAGAGCACCTCAGAGAACTTACTTAATATCCCTCACAGCTGAGCCATAGAGCTGAGCTCTGGACCCCAGAACACACTTGCCCTGAAATTTATCAGTTTCCCTATAGATTCTTTCCCTGCCTGTTTCTCCAACACAGGTCTGCTGAAAGATTCCTTGGTATTGCTGACACTCTCAGTGTACAACACAGACTGAATCCTATGCCAGTTATTTATTTTCTGGCCACTCCAAGTTCCCAAAATCCTTCTCAAGTCAACCTCATTCCCCCTCCCTATTGCTGCAAACTCCTCTTTGCCCACTTTCCACCAAGAGTACCCTTTTTGTTGGAGAAAACCAGCAGACCACTCCAAAGGCAAATTTGTTTAGATAACATACTGCCATAGGGATATGCTGCATGAACCCTGACCACTCAGAGAATGTCTTTAATTCAGGTGTAAATAAAAACAAGGTTCCATAGTTATTTGTTTTAGGATGTGATTAGCTCACTTTCTTCCTGACCATAAACTTGTGACACTACACTGGTTGATGAAGTATGCAGAATTGTGACCTACTTCTCCAAGAGAACCTACAAATACAAAAAAAGGAATTTGCATATGTATGAATCTTGAGTTGGGGAGATTATTTGAATGATCTAGAGGGTCCAAATGCCATAATATGTGTTCTAAAATGGGAGAACCTGCAGGTGGTAGAGATTGAAAGCTCTAAGATGGTCGAAACAGGGTCAGTGGAACTAGGTCAAAGTTATAGCACCAATATTAAAGATGTAGAAAGAAGCACTAGTCAAGGTCATGCTCTAGAAATGGAAAAATGAATCCAATCAAGGAATAGATATTTCCATAGGGTCTCTAGATGGGATGTAGTCCTGCTGACATCTGAATTTTAGCAGAGTGAGACCCATATCACTTCTAAACCACATACCTACAGATATGTCTAACTGACAGAACTGTAAGATGATGAATTTGTGCTACTTTAAGACATTCAGTTTGTGGTAATATATCATGACAGCTATACAACTCTAATACAGGTTGATGGGATGAGGTGTCATGCCTTGGTTTAGAATTGTCTCCCATGTGTTCTGTTTACCAACACATATGTAATAGCTGTCTCTCTGCTGTGGAATCTTGATCCAATTTAGATTCTAAAACTCACAGCTTGCTGCTATCTTTCAGTTTCCTTTTATTCAAAGGCAAATGATTGTTTTTTTACAATGCTCTACTTCCAAAAGAGAGAGCTCTTTTCTTGTTTTTCTGAGCTGATTAGATAGGAGCATTGAGATATGGTTTGTGTTAGAATTGCTTCTTTACTCTTTAGATGTTGAAAGCAGCTTTTATTTTGAAGGGACCAAGCAAGATGGGAACACATTCCAGAATGATAGATCCCAAGTAGCTAGTTTACCTAACATTAACCAAAATTGAAAGCAAAACAAAACAAAACAAAAATAATGCCTAATTCTACTACTATCCTTCATGCACATATCTTAGTTTTTGCAGCTCTGGAGGCAGCTTGGGGTTTTAGAAGTATAACCAGGATTCCTCAGGGTGGATTTTAAATGCACCACCTACCTGGTAATTTATGCACACCATACTACAGATAGTTGCCCTATCAGAAAATCTGCTTTCCTAACATACTACTATAACAGGTGAACAGAAAACTAAATTTTATGTGTGTAGATTTTATGCGTAACCTCACCAGAAAGGAAGCTGCATTTAATATATGGAAATAAATCAACATTTCAGAGGTCAAGCCTTTAAAAAGGTCTCTTGTTACTAGATGTGATTTGTGTTTTCTAATGGGGCTTTTCTAATCTCCCACTCATTTGAGAGGTTACAGAGATGCTTTTTATAAAGTCAGAATATCCTCAGGTAATTATTTATCCTGTCATCCCTCTTTCATTCTTTGAGTGCTTTAATTTCTTCCAAATAGTTCCATTAAAATATTTACCAAAGTCCTGATAATCAGTGGTCAATGAATGTTAGTTATTATTATGATTATTTTATTAAACTATTATCTAAATAGCTTATTTGGAGAACATTAAGAAAACACAGATTAAGTTTAGAATATTCTTATCAAATTAATGTAGGGGAAATCCAAATTTCCTTTTGAATTCTGTTCCAATACAAGAAGTATGTTCATATCAGGAAATTCCTATTAAAAAAACTGAAATTGAAAATGAAAATGTAGAAACTTCCAGCTATAAAGTAAATAAATCATGGGGATATAATGTACAACATGGTAGTTATAGCTAATAATACTATATTGAAATTTTGAAAGTTGTCAAAATAGTGTGTCTAAAAGACTAATATAAAACAGTGTCAATTATGCTTCAATGAAAACAAATTTCAAAGACAAATGTTAAAATTGCACTTTTTATTTCCTTTGGTAGACTTTCATTTTCCACACTTTCACTGTATTATAGAACAAATTTAAGCCTATGCACATCATTTCATTTAACTATATCATGTCTTTTTTTTTCTATGTATTATAAATATAATTTTCAAAAAGTGAATCCTATGCTTCTTTAACCTCCTTTAATTTCACAACCCAATAAGGTTTGATTTCAACTATGCCTGAATCACTAAAACTACTTTATTAATATCTGAATACTGCATTATTACCTCATTGGCACTTTTATTTACTATGTTGGCCTATTTTCTTGAAGTCTTCTTTCAACATTTTCTCCAACTGCATAAAAATCCATTACTCCATACTCTTATTTATTCAGTTTTTTCACTTATTTATATCACTGTTTCTATACTGACATAATTTTAGACATATAGTAGAGTTACAAAAATGGTAGTGTTCTTTTATATGCTACCCAGCATACCCTATGTCAGCATCTCATAATCACAGGACATTTATCAAAATTAGTTATTATGTAATACTACTAAATAGTGTACAGAAATCATTTATATTCTATCAATTTTCCCACTTATGTCATTTTACTATTTCAGGATTCTACACTATAGTCACTCACTGGAATAAGTAGCAGCAGTAAGTGTACTTATACCAGAAAAATAAGGTTTAAGCCAAAAGCAGTGGCAAAGAAATGACAAAGAAAATTATTATATAATGATAATGGTTTTAATTCATCAAGAAGATATATAATAATCATAAATATATATACACTCAACATCAAAGTACTTAAATATATAAGCAAATATTAACACTTACTAAAATATATGAAGGGAGAACCGTACAACACAATTCAAACAAACAATAGCACACAGCAGCACTCTACTTTCAACAATAGATAGATCATCCAAATAGAAAATCAACAAAGAATCCTTAGACTTGAATCATATGCTAGATCAAGTGGCCATCACAGAAATATATATAGACCATTTCATTTAATAGCAACAGAATACACATTCTTCTCAAATGCAATGAACATTCTTCAGGATAAATCACATGATAGGTCACAAGACAAGTCTTAACAAATACAAGAAGATTGAAATCACATCAAGAATGTTTTCTAACCACAAGTATGAAACTTGAAATCAGTAACAGGCACAACGCTGCAAAAATCAGAAGTATGTGGAAATTAAACAATACACCCCTGAACCACAAACAATGGGTCAAAGAAGAAATAAAAAGTCAATTAGAAAACATCTTTAAACAAATGGAAATGGAAATATAGTAGAAAAGATTAACAAAAATAAGAGTTTTGTTATCATAGAGTGATGAGTTTTGTTATCATAGTAAGATGGTACATTGCTTTAAGGGTAACTTCCTAAAAGAAAGGAAATGTTCTATAGTCTGAGCTATCTAACATGGTAACCACTAGCCACATGTGGCTTTGAGTACATGGAACATGGTGGTTGTGACAATGGAACTGAATAACCAAAAAAAAAAAAAACAACAACAATAAAAAACAAAAAACTTGTGACTAGTGGCTTCCAGATGGGATAACTCAGCTGAAGAGTTACAAACATATGTGTTAAGTCATTGATGGACTATAAGTAAGTCCTGAAACAAAGTACATGAACATATTCCTATGTTTATTGTATCTTTAGGAAAGTAATGTTGAAAAAGAAAAACATAAGATACAGTTTGTCAGAGATTATGTGGATATGTGGTTTTATTTTTATTTTTATTTTTTAAACAACCCTGGTCAAATCATATTTCTTTAATATTGGATACCTGGAAATGTGGAGGAGTGGTCAACCGGTCAACCTCTAACTAAAGAAAGAGTTGGTCAAAGAGGGTTGTTGTAACCATATGAACTAAAGTTCCATTCAAGATGGGTAGACCAGGAACTCAAAGGTCCCCAAGGATTCTAGTTGACAGGAAAAAACCTACTTCTACAGCGAAGCAAAAGAAAGAGGCTAACAGAGAACTCTTCTCTAAATAGAAGGGTAAAATGAATTAAAGAATGTCATAAAATAAGTAAGCCTGCTGTGCAGACAGGGTGGGAACTGGTGGAAGAACCACACACAGTATACCAGTGGCACCTATCTGCTTTTTCAAAACCCTGAGAATGGGTTTTATTGACTGAAATATAGTCACTATGGAAACTTGCGTTACTATACTTATTTAAAAGGATAGCATCCATGTTTCCCATTCTTTTCATTAAAACACTGTCCCTTGTGATGGACTGTTAATGTGTACAGAGGAGATGATTCAAGCATAGAATTAGGACAGATGAGCAGTTCTTCTTGAGAGCCCCTATTGCTGAGTCCCTATTGCTGTGCTTGCAGACCCAGCATGAGGAATCCAGCAGTTCAGATTAATGATAAAGAAATGCCTCAATGGTTCCTAAGTACTGCAAAGTAATAAAAGAATTGCTGATGGGCCATTTTATGGAGACCAACCACCCAGCTTTAAGTAGGAACAGACATGTGTTTGTTTATTCATTCCCAGCTTCCTAAAGATAATAAAAAGATCAGATTTAGTGGGCCAAACCCATTGATAGCAACATCCTGAATTCATCTTCCTCCAGAACAGGATATGACCTTCGGGAATAGGCTTAAAAGCTGAACATTCTTCATCAGAATATTTTGTAGAAGGTGTTAAGTGCTTTTCATCACGCCATTGCTGCATATGTAAGTAGATGACAATGATGAGGAAGAAAGAACTGGTTACAAATGGTTGGATGCTGCACGTGATAAGTGAGAGCATTCATCAATTCTTTAGTTCAGCTCAGTGATTTCTCCCCATGTACTAAGCCTGCATGATTCCCTGTGCTATGCTTCAGGTACTGGGTAGCGAGATGGAGCTGCAAATGAAGAACATTTGAAGCAAAGACAAGTAGAAGCCAGAAGGTGAACTGAGAACAAATAGAGTTCCAATGGGAAATGCTACAATGGGACCAAGTCAAGCAGGCAATAGAGGTGAGAGGAAGAGGCACTGGACATCTAGAAGACCAGGACACAATCTGAAATGTGTAGAGCAGTAAAGGGAGATGCAGACTGGGCAGGGTGGGATTGGTGAGCCACAGAGCCCATCCAGGGAATATGCTAACAGGCATGAGGCGTAAACAAGACCTGGTAAGTGCAGAGGAATCTAGGATGGGATACCAGACTTGGCATTATCCTAGACTGCTCACTTTGTGTATTATTTTATTCGGTACCAAGAACTGAGTGGTTTAACCAAAAATTTAGTGTCTCACAGTTATGGAGGCTAGCTAGAACTCTGAATCCAAAGTATAGGCTGGGGTGGCTACTTCTGAATGAGGTGTGGGAGAATTGATTTCAGATCTCTTTACCAGAACTGTGTTCATTCTCATATGGCATTCTTCCACTATAGCTGTGTGTTTATTTCCCCTGTATTTAGGGACATTAGTTACATCTGCCTAGGGTTCATCTTAATTATCTCTTTTTAACTAGGGTAATTATTTAAATATCTGTCTCCAATTACAATCACATTCTCAGGTGCTAGGTTAGGACTCGTAGTATATAGTATATATATATATATATATATAGTAAGTATGAGATATATATACATATATGAGTAAATAAATGAGTAAATACATATTATATAAGTATATATGTGTATATATAATATAAATATATAATATGTAAGTATATATGGATATATAATAAATGGATATGTATATTAAGTCATCTTATGGGCAACCTAACTCAACTTATAACACTGAGAAACTTTTCTTTTTACACTGCTTCTCTCCCATTTTTTTCTCTGTTTAACTTTTAGCCATCCTGAAAAAAATCTCACCTTTGGTATTGCTTCATCCAGAAATAATTCCCACACTTCCAGTTTGGAATAAATGTTTCCTTTCTTCCTGCCCCCAGTACATTGCCTTTTTTTTTGCAATTGTATTTTTGCATGTGCTGTTATCTTGCTGAGAGTTGTTAAAGTGTCCCCTAAGTAGCTGTGAGATGGTGTGCAATGCCCTTTTATATTCTCAGAACTCAGTGAAACATTGCTATGAGTGTGCCAAGTGTTGAGTAAGGTATGTGATAAATATTTTTTGAACTCAGCCACCTAAGAAGCCCTAGCTGCATGACTACCCTTGGTGGTTTTCCAGGGCACACTGACACTCCAGAAGAACAATTAAGTGCCTGGAATTTGTAGAAACCCCAATTTATATGTTGAAGCATAATTCCCAAAGTGATGGTATTTGAAAGTGTGACCTTTGGGAAATAGCTAGGTTGAATGTTTCAACTCATGAATGAAATGAACACCATTGTTAAAAGAGGAGGGGACATGACCTTTCTTTCTTTTCTCTCCAAAAGATGAAGAGCTGGGAAGGAGGAAGGCCCTCACCAGACAACTGTTCTGTCAGTTTGCTCTTGAACTTCCCAGTGTTCTGAACTGCAAAAAGTAAATTTCTGTTGCTTATACTATAGGTTCTATGTACAGTGGTGCTAAGACATCATGAAACTTCCTAAATACCACTGTTTCTCAGGGTCAGAACATTTCTGTATTAACACAGTGCCCTCAGCTGTCACTCATTGGAAAATGAAATGGACCAAAGCACCAGAGCATTAATTAGGAATAGGCAGGATGAGATGAATATGAGCTGTTAATGGATACATGAGTCCTTATTCCAAGCAAAGTCTATGAATAGGTGATTACAATATATGGAGAACAAAAATACTGTTAGGGGATGGTACAATGTTATGGCACTCAAAGATATAGCAGCAGCATTTTCCCAGGAGATGTGAATGAAGTAGGGGTGTCCATAGGCAGCAGAAGAATGGGGAGGATGCAATATTGTAACAGATACAGGCTCATCCATGAAACTTGTTGAGCATGAGAAACAACCGGAGAAAATGCTTTTGGAGTTAAGGGGACATTTTTGGCTGTCAGTCTACTTCTTACCCAGAAAATGACATATCCAATTGTTTCTGCCACAAATTCATAGAAAATACCAATATCCAGACTAATGGTGGTATCTCAGGAGCTTTAAATTATGGGGCAGCAGCAGCAGGGATCCTGGACAGAGGTTGCTGCCTAGTGGTGAAGGTCTAGATCCATGATTTGAAATTTCATGGAGGGTACTGAGTCTAGGATGGGGAAAGGCAGGTCCCGGGAAGTGTTTTTTTTTTTTTTTCTTTTTAAGTTGATTGTACACACATGTATATATTTTACATCATTGTCTACCTTCAGGTTCTCCCATCACCTTATCACCCATAAACCATCTTAATCTCTTGTGCCCATCCCTCCCCTGGTTTTATCCTCCTCTTCCTCTCTTGCTCTATGCTTTAGTTCTGTTGGCAGTTTTACATTTTTCTTGTCTATATGTTTTCCCTTTATCCCTCATATAAGTGAGACTATCCATATTTCCTCTTTTTCTTTCTGTCTTATTTTCATTAACATGATTCCTTCTAGCTCCATTCATGTTGCTGTGAATGACATAGTTTGTCTTTTTTTGATTGATGAATAGTATTCCATTGTGTACATATGCCACAAGTTTCTGACCCATTTATTTTTTCTGGGACATTTGGGTTGTTTCCAAATCCTGACTATCATAAATAGTGCTGCAATAAACATCCAAGTAGAATTGTCCTTTTGAATGAGTGTTTTTGTATCCTTTGAGTAGATTCCCATAAGTGGGTTTGCTGGATCAAGTGGTAGTTCCATTTTCAGTAGTTTGAAGGTCTTCCACATAGCTTCCTGGAAAGGGATTTTGAGGTCCAGTTAAATGACCTACAAAGTCAAAAATCGTTATAGTCAGTGGGAGAATTGGACTTTAATCTGGAAGCCAACGTGTAAGAGCCCTGTAAACAGGAACTAGGTAAAAACGGCACACCATGCAGTAGGGGCTCTTGAAAATTATGGGACACAGAATCCACGAGAGCAAGACTAATTTCAGTGACTCTCTGCTGGTGTCAAGAGGCTTCCCAAGCACTGGGGTTTCATAAGTCTCAGAGCTTGATGAACTGACCATGACCTGCCTAGAATTGGGAAGGCCTGGGGCAGTCATTTATGGAATACAAATAACTAAAGAAAACAAACTGGAAAAACAGCACAAATAATTCTTAGATTCTGTGAGAAATGTACTGGTTACAAGAGGTGATGGGGGAGGAAGAGAAGGGGATAAGCGAGGAAAGGGGGAAGAATATTGGCATGGGAGCTTTAGTGAAGGGGAAGTTAAGAATGTGCATAAATGGATGCGTGAAGTTGTACTCCAAAAATTATATAATTATGTAGATTGTTGGCAAATCAAAAACATTTGAGGAAAAAAGAATAACAGGATGAACTAAGTCAAGGGAAGGAGATTTATACTGCTCTTTTAGCAAGAATAACTAGACAATACTCTGCCTGTTTTCACAATTAGAGCTCTTGATAGTCAGGCAAGACAAAAAGAATTGGCCCTTTAAGGAAAGTGATTATGAAAATATTGAAAGTCTCTATAGACAGTGAAAGAGCTGAGGCATGAATTATTAAGTCACTCACCAAGATCATGGCACCTAATGAAAATCTTTGGCACTTTGGGAAACTTTATGAATTCTTGCAGACTATTAGCCACACAGTTGTTTGGCAGAATCCTGAAATGGTGCTTAGATATTCTTACTTAGAGTAAGGCTGGGATTTTACTGACCAGAGAGAGTCTCTGTCCTTTTCAGACCTGTTTATATCTTAAGGATATGCAGACTCATGGAAACTGTGAGGAATCTCAAAATATACATACCTTAAGTCTAGGAACCAGTCTATGAAGTAGAAGGACAAAGAAGGTAAGAAAAAGAAAAATATGCAAAATATTAAAGATTTTATATATATATTATCTATCTATCTATCTATCTATCTATCTATCTATCTATCTATCTATCTATCTATCTATCTATCTATCTATCTATCTATCTATCTATCTATCTATCTATCTATCTATCTATCTATCTATCTATCTATCTATCTATCTATCTATCTATCTATCTATCTATCTAAAGATAGAAAGACTTATGGCCCATGTGCACCATTTATAGTCACTTGACATCAATAGTGATGACCAGAAGGTGTATTTGGCCATGTGGGACAACTGTCCTGAAAGGAATGACACTTTCATTTTTGAGCTTCAGCCTCCATATCAGCAAAAAAAAAAAAAACACTTGTAAATCCTATCCTTTCCAATTCAATGGATTATGGAAAAAGTCAAATGAAGTAGTTACATGAGCCACAAAATTGACATATAGATAAATTATTAACAAATCTTTGAGAACTGGGACAGACCAGTTGAAGATGACCAGCTGCAACTAGGACCTCAGGCTTCTGCCTTCGAGCTGCTGTAATTCAATATGAAAGTAAGGAAATCACATGTGAACCAAACACCCTGGGAATTCTTAAATCTGGACTACTCACAAACCCGTGAGAACAGTTCACAACACTTTACATTGGTTCCCTATAGTAAAAAGGTCCATATGGACTCAAATTTTCTTGACCTTTGTTCATCTACTATTTCTCAAGTGGAGTTCTTGAAACGTTTGGTGCTGACCCTTTGCATGAATTGTGCCCGGCAGCTCAGATTGCTCAACAAAAATACAAGGGTACTTAGGGCTCTGTCATTCTCCAAACAATCTCTTTACTAACTTTAGTGTGTGCTGTTGCTGCATCTGTTTCCAATTATTCTGGGAAGCTGCAACCGTGGCCTTACTCTGTGCTCAGAATACTCGAGCTGCCATGGAGAAAAAGACAAAAGGAACACTCACCAGGAAAAGCCATCTCCACTAACATGCCATCGGCACCTTCAAAATGGGTCCAAAGGGAACCATAGTCTGTCAATGTCTATTTATTGAAATTTTGATTTGGGAAAACTAATCACAGCATTAAGAAAAGAAAAATGGGACAAGGTAAAGTGCCAGTGAAATTTACAATCGAGTAGAGCAAATAAACATCTCTATCTCTATTTCTACCTATACCTGAACCTATATGCCTCTATCTGCCTACATATCTATCTTCTTTACTTTGTATGTGTGTGAGTTGAATTACACATAGCAGTAATCATCCTATGAGATCAAGTAAAGAATTAGGGATTACGGGATGAATGTGAAATTGGAGGGAAGTTATTTATTTTTAAAAAGTGGCCAATGAATGATCCCTTTGAGAAGACAACAGTTGGATAAAGACTTGAATGGCGTGAGCCATGCATAGATTTGGGGAAACAAGTCCTCCAGATAAAAGGAATGTTCAGGGAAAAAGAATGTCATTGAAGGGGTATGAAGAGAAGAGAGTGGCAGAGAGGTCATGCCATTTGCCAAGGTTCTTGCGTGAAAAACAGAATAATGCAGGATCTACCTTATTGCCTCACACATGCCTCCCCTATCCTATCGCATTCCTTCCCCAACCTTTTACTCTTCACCTGGAAAAGCAATATTCCCTCATATATATCGGTGATGTGCTCATCCTTTCCTCTTTTTCTTCCCATTCTTCCCACTTCTCCGATCATATTGACAGCATATTCTATTATCTATTTTATGCATTTTGAAATATTATATATTATATTATATACAGAGAAGGACAAAAGGACAAAGAGCTGAATACCTGGGCGGATTTTCAAGAATTACATACATGCTGATGGAGACACCAACTATGACAGCAATGCAGGAAACCTCACACTATCTTCTATAAACATCTCACTAGATTGATAGTTCAATTACTTGGGCCAGTTTTTCTTATAAAAATGAGATCATAAATCATGTACTCTTTTTTGTCTGGATTTTTTGTTTAATATATCATGATATTTGTGAGAGTCATCTGTATTATGTACAGTTGTGCATCATTCATTCTTATTACTTTTGGGGTACTCTTGTGTAGCTCTACCTCAATTCATTAATTTTGATATGAATAAGCATTTGAACAGTTCCCAGCTTTTGGTGGGAAACTATCATAAAGTGCTGTGATGAATGTTTTAGGATATTGGTGAACTTATGTATGCATTTTGTAGGGCATTTACCTGGAAATGGGACTGCTCATTCATAGCATAGGTGTCTGCTAAGATGAAGCAGATATTACCAAAAGGCTTTTCATTAAAAAAAAATTATTTTCATGATAATAAAAGTAATTCATATTTATTTTGGGAATTTGGAAAACAGTAAAGTAAAACAAAATAAAACTCCATATTAGACTATTTTTCTAATCACAGAACTAGGTATATATATATATTCATATACATATATTTCTGTTTTCATTTTACATTGTAGCATTTTAAGATTTCTCAATGTTTTCAAACATAAAGATTTTAATGAGATCATTTACATGTGTCAAAGTAAACTTAATGATTTAAATTGTTTTTGATATTTCATTATTGCAATGTTCTTCAACATTACTATATGCATTTTATGCACATATCCAATTATTTTCTCAAATACATTTTGTGAAAAGAATTTCTAAATCAAAGGACTTACTAACTACATTTCAAGTTCTTTGATTGCCAATTTATTCTCTGAAAGTTGATAGCAGAACTTATTTACAGGTCTGTCAGTATTTGATTCATTTTACTAACAACATATGGATATTATATTTTAAAGTTAGCATTTACATGATAGCTAGTAAAATTACATAGTTACAAGTTAATTGGTTATTTGAATCTTAGGCAACATGCTATTCATATTTTTTGCTCATTTTCTGGGATGCTCAAATTTTTCTATTGATTTATAACAAAGGTTATAAACCTTTATAGGTTTAACAAAGGTTATAAGGTTATAACAAAGGTTATAAACACTTCTTTGAAGTGTCCACATCTTTTAATTATATTTTGCAATTGCTAATATTTCATAAAAGGAAACATCCTGTACACAGAGAAAACTTGAGTGCCACAATTCAGCTCCCTTGAAAGGAAAGTATATACCTATTTGTAGCACATGTGCCAGTTCTGATTGTGAACTTTTGATCGCTGATGATTTGTATTCTTAAGGCAACTGAAGTGTGACTATCTCCTGTTGTTCTTAAGTCCATTTAAATGAAAGACTTAAAAATCACCTAAAGGAACTGCCTCATGTCCTCATTGGACAGATGGGGAAATTGAGGTCCAGAGGATGTAAGAGAGTTGTTAATGGCCTAACTTATATTGGCTTCAGAGAATTTGAATTTGGGTTTCCTTCTGTTTGTCACCTTACTGACTATTGAGGAACATTTATACTCTCTTACCATGGATTCCTTTTGTGTTATATGCACAGAGAGACATATATTTCTCATTTCCTCAGGCAATCATCTTCAGTTTGTGGAAAATGCCAGTAGCCAGTGACTGTGAATACCAACACTGTGGAGTCTCTGCTGAATGTCTGCCTCATTCCTCCTTGGGATCCTGAACAGGGAGGGGTCCCTCCCTCAGGTGGGTTTGACTTCCTTGATAGCTGGATAAATGACCACAGCAGACACACTTGTGCCTTTACACCTCCTTGAAGCCTCTTCAGCGATGTGGGCTTTGCAGGTCAGTTTCCTCCATGATTTCTTTCTGGTGCTCAGATCCATATGTAGAGGTAGAGCTTAAATGAGCTCCTGGAGCCCTTCCAGAGCTTTGTGGGAAAGCTGGAGCATGACCGGTGCCAAATGGGCTTGTGTGCAAGTTGGACAGGATCCAGAGATCTAAAGATGTCTGAATTCCTCTGAGCGCATCCTTGCAGTGGACATTTCCCAAAGCAAGACTGGCCCCTAAGGATGACATTTCATTAGAGTTCAGTTTCTTGGCAATGTTCTTTGAAAACCTACAAGGAAGTTTACTTCAAAACTGAAAATCTGGAATATATCTCTCATCATAAAATCAAACTTGCAGAAAATTTCAAAGTGGCATGAGAAATTGAAGTCCAGGGTTTAGTGATCACACTGAACCACAATTCATGACTGGCTGTTTATGAGCATGGGGTGGATTCAGCACCCTGCCCAGATTGAAATCATCTGGCTTCCAGGTGTGAATTAGGGACTGTCAGGTAATTCAAGAAGAAATTTTGCAGGGATTTCTGAATTGTAATATCTTCATCATTCATAGCTAAACTAGAATTAAACAGTTCATATATTAACTCTTTTCAGATTGCAAAAGTAAACATTTGGAGCTTTCATTTTGCACAAATTTACAAATATTCCAAGATTAGAATGCATAACTTATGACTAGCATTCATTTAAAATGACCTGCTTCAAGGAACTTAAAAGTATAGATAAGTCAGAGAACACTGGTTAGTGTCTAGATTAAAGCAATCTGTAAGTCACCAATTATTTTTCCAGTTATAATTCAGGTAGAATACTTGTTTCTTATAAGTAATTTTCTTGGTTTTAGGTTGTATATCCATTAAAAAAAAAGTTCCAAGCTTCTTTACGGATTGTTCAATTTTTTCCCTTCCATTTAATCAAGAGAACAAAGTTAAACCAGAACTTCCAAATGGAAAATAACATTAATCAAAGGAAGAAGTATGATTTAAATCCACTGCCACTGGAATTGAGCGATGAAAAAGAAAAAGATCGCATATGTTTGCTCTGCTTCCCTGTGGTGAAAATAGTCCATGCTTTGTTTTCAGATTTTACCAGGGGAGATGTAGCAGAAAATAAATCAGAGCCAGAAGATCTCTTCCTTCCAGCTGTCTCCGGAGTCGGTATTGATCATCACTGAAATAGCTGTGGTTCATGCTGACTTATCCAGAGCACCGTGTGCTCACGGGAACACTTCCCTAGATTCCCAGCACTTCTCCGTGGGAACTTAGACTAGGATCTCGGGCTGAACACACTGTGCCCTGTTCTGGCTGAAGGGCTTACTGACAGGGTCCTGATTACAACAGCATTATTCAGACTCATTAAAATTAGGATGCCCCTGACTCAGTCAAAATATCAGGATGTGTTTTGGAACCATGAGCACCAGCAATTAGTCTGATAAATGTGTGGCTGTTCTTGCTAACAGGCCAAGTAACAAACATATGTGACTGTGTGGGGGTCAGTGTTGAGAGTTGGGGACCTTGTCCTCTCTTTGCTTGTGTCTTATGTTACAGTTTTTATATCCTGAGTTCACTCTTTCTGCCCTAGCTTTATTGAGGAAAGTTATATAAACTTAATTTGCACAAGTTTAGAGGTGTCCTGGAAAGTCTGAGTTGTGTACACATTGTGAAATGACTTCCACAATCAAGGAAGCTGTTAACACATCTGTCACCCCACAGTTGTTCCCTCCCTCCCTCCCTCCCTCCCTCCCTCCCTCCCTCCCTTCCTTCCTTCCTTCCTTCCTTTCTTCCTTCCTTCCTTCTTTCCTTCTTCCCTTCCTTCCTTCCTTCCTTCCTTTCTTCCTTCCTTCCTTCTTTCCTTCTTCCCTTCCTTTCTTCCTTCCTTCCTTTTCGGTGTAAAAACTTAGATCTACCCTCTCAGCAAATTTAAGTATACAGTGAAGTGTTATTATCTATAATCACCATGTTGTACAGTATCTGCAGAATTCATCTTAGAACTGGAAGTTTGTAACTTAGGTCAGTTTTTCCCCATTTCCCCACCCCAGCTTTTGGAAACCAGCATTCAACTTTCTCTCTGCTCCCAAGAATGTAATCTTTTCAGATTCCACATATAAATGAGAATGGATGACCTTGTCTGCTTCCTGGGTAAGATGGTAGCTGTGGGCTTGTCTGTATAGAGCTTTTATTAATCTCAACACAATTTGTTTAGAGTTTTTGTCATGAAAAGATGTTTTTCTTCATCTATTGCATGGTCATATGTTTTTTCATCTTCATCTTTTAAGTGGACTCATCTTTCATTCTTCATTTTTTAATCATTTGTTGATTTGCGTATGTTCAGGCATTCTCACAACTCAGGAATAAATCTCATTTATTAAGAGTATATTATCCTTTTCATGTTCTGTAGAATTCAGTTTGCTTGTACTTAGCTAAGAATTTGTACATCTATGTGCATGAGGGATGTTGACCTATAATTTCCTTTCTTTGTAGTATCCTTGTCTGGTATTAGGGTAATACCGATATTATGAAATGAATTTTGAAGTGTTCTCTTATTATAAAAGGAAGTATTTAGTGAGATTTCAGAGGGTAGCAGATATTTGCAAACTACAGAATGAACATGGAATAAACATGAGGTTGAGGAACAGAATATCCCTTCTTTACTGACCATATGGCCAAAAGTACATTATTGAAAACCCTCTGAGACTCAGCAACGGCATCAGTGAAATTGGAATCATAACATCTGTCTTACCTTGATTGGGTGGACTAAGGGAGATCATGAGTGAGGATGCATTCTAGGAAACAGATCAATAAAACAGGATAAAAACCAAAAATAGACCCTTAAAAATATGCTTACTTGATTTCTGATCAAGGTGAAAAGGTAATATTTGCTGGAGAGAGAACTCTCTTTTCAATAAATGAATAAATGTTGTGACAAGTTGGGGATCCAGAGGCAAAAAAGATAAAATTTACCTTCAACCAAATCTCATACCTTATGCAAAAAATAATTGAAAATGTATTACTGATTTATGTATTTTCTAAAACTTTATTAGTGGTAAGAAACCTAACTGAAAGCAACCCAAATGAAACTTCATTGCATGAATGGATATAAGGCTAGGTGAAGAATTCTTAGACGTGGGGAAAAAGAGCAAACACTAGCCATAAAAGGGAAATTGATAAGCTAGACTTCAACCAAGGTAAACTTCTGTTCTGTGAGACTTCGTAAGAGAATGAAAGGACAATTTGCAGATTGGGAGAAAGTATTCATACAAACCACATATCCAGCAGAGACATATCTGGAATGCATAAAGAAATAAAAAACTCACTAGTAAAAATTTTAAGAAAGATCAAATTAGAAAAGGGCAAAGGACATAAACAAACATTTCACTGCAAAGAATATACAGATGGCAAATAAGCACATGAGATGATGTTTAACATCACTAGCCATTAGGGAAATGTATATTAAAATCACCACGAGATATCACTACACACCTATCAGAATGGCTGAAATAAATAGTGACATTGCCAAATGTTAGATGTGGGGAAACTGAAGCATATATTTCTGGTGGGAATATAAGATGATACAGTCACTCTGGAGAAGAACATGGGAAGTTTATAACAAAAGTAAGCAATGCACTTACCACATGACCTAGCAAGTTCTTTTTAGGCATTTATCCCAAAGAAGCAGAAATATATTTACACAAAAATGTCTCAAAATCTTTGTTAGTTAAATCCCAAACTGGAAATAACCTAATATCCTTTAATAGATGAATAGTTATGATGCAGTCATACCATGGAATAAAAAGCAATAAAGAGGAATGAACTGAATATGCACAACTTGGATGACTCTTAGGTAAAAAAGGCAATCATAGGTTACATGTGCATGGTTTTATTTATACATCATTCTTGAAATACTACATTCTTTCTTGAAATGATAATTTTGAAATTATTGTGATGGAGAACAGATGAATGATTGTCAGGTGCAGAATAGTGAGGGGAATGAAGGTGTTTGTGACTAGAAAGACTAATACCAAGGACCTTAGGGATGATACTGTTCTTTATCTTGACAATGTTGGTGGTCATGTAAGTCAGCACATGTGGTAACATTGCACTGAACTAGTAACACACACACACAAGAATATATGTCAAACTAGTGAAACTGATAGGTTCTATGGGTGTCAATTTCTGATTATTATAATAAAATTATGCAAGATTTTACCACTGGAAAAAACTGGATAAAGTGCACACAGACTCTCTTTGTAGTATTTCTCATAGCTGCAAGCAAATCTGTAATTATTTCAAAATAAATATTTTAAAATACAAAAACATGATAGAAGATGAAGTAAATTAAACACACGATTAGTGTAAAGAAGGCAAAAAATGAGGGAGGCAAGTAGAGTTAGGGGAGGGCATAAGAGATAAAGAGGTTTCATGGGTGACGGGATGGTGGGAGAACCCTGGAATAGACAATGATAATATATGTGTATATATATGTATATATATATGTATATATATATATATATATAATAGAGGTTGTGTTTATATGGGTTTCATGATAAGAAGAATACACAAATAAAGTATTATATACCTAAACATTTAGAAAAAAAATATGAGACAAGATGAGGGAGGGAAAAAGAGGGGAAAATAAGTCATATAAAATAAGTTACATAAGAGAGAGGAAAACTTGACTGCTAATGTTGCTGCTAAACATACTCCAGCAAAATAGTTAACTGGGAACAAATAAAACAAGTGAGACTCTGAAAAAAAGGACTGGAGGCCCAGAGACAGAGAAACTAAAGTCTGGAGATAACAGCTCCACATTTTACCAAGAGAACAACTTTGATACTTGTCAGTGCAAGCAGGCCTTCTGGGTAGGTTCTTTATTGGTTCTAGCACATAAAGAAGAACGTTGGAGCCCTATTTGAGTTTTACAGGCTTTAATGCTCTCAGTGAACCAGGTACACATGCACATCAGGCAGGTAGGCTGTGCCAATTATACAGCAAGTAGATAGGCTAGGCAGCAGAGCAGGAGAGTGGTGGTGGTGGTGGTGGGGCAGTTGGAAGGAAGGCTTGCACCTCAGCTCCCCAGGAATCTTCATGCTCTTTCTCTGGACATTTTTTCTGGTATTCTCCCATTCTCTCCTCACCTTTGTTCTCCCTTCAGTGTGACACTCTCCTCTCTGCCTCCTAACCCAGGTGAGCCCACTCACACATGTACATACCCAATGGGCCAGGTATCTACAATTATGGAGAGGAAGCAATATTACTGGTTCTGGTCATAGAGGCTAATGGTTAATGGCAGACAAAAGGCTGACCAACTCATTTATCCTGCAATACTGCAGCAGCAAATCAGAAAATGCCAAGAAGAATGTCTCTAGGGGGAAAATGGAGTATTTCATGCTATAGACATTATAATCGAGGACTTGGATGGATTTGAGAATATGTTGAAAGCACATTATTCTTCTTACAAAATAAACAAGAGAGACAATGAGAAACTCCAAGTAAAACAGAAAACTCTGAAAACTATGACCCAAATGTGAAACAAAGTCAAATGTGCCATATTTTAAGCAATTGGTGTAGGATAAGAAAACCAAAGAGTTTTTATCTCAAAGCTATGAGAATTTGCCATCCAGGGATCATATCCTGAGACCATAGAGAGATTTGATTCTACCATGAAATGAACAATATTTTTAGTAATAACAATGTTAATATCATTACTTAACTTTTAAACTTTTGAATTCAACCATAGACAGAGCATAGAAGACATAATTATGATGACAAAGCAAACTGAGACGTAAAACCTTGATGATATGAAAATAAAACTGACGAAAGTAGAAAATAGAAATGTGAAAGAGAGAAAAACTAGTATTTTCATCTCTCATTTGGGAAATTCAGATCAACAGAAATAGTGTCAAAAACATGACAAAAACAAAAAACAAATAAAACTAGAAATATGCATGCCATTTAAAACAAACATTTGGCTAGACTAAGAAGCAGGCAATATGAATGAGTAGATTCAAGACTACAGGCTAGTGCTAGAGACCTGGGTTCGAATCCCAGCTCTGCTGCTGGTTATGTCATTACCTTGAGCAAAGTAGTTAAACTGTGGTTTTGCTTCCTCATCTGTAAAATACAATTAGCCATGGTGTCTACTTGGTAGTGGTTGTGCAGTTTGAATGAGGTACTTAGACAGTTCCTGGAGATAATCAATACTACACAAGTATTCTGTACATAAACCATGAAGTTTAGAGAAGGCTGTGACTGGAGATTAGAAACATTGTTTTTTTGGAGCTGAATCATTGCATTCTGGGTGAGCTCGCCTTTAGAATTAAAAACAAGAATGGACATCTTTCCATGTTTTAAAACGTTTGAAGAGAAGGGCTAAAACCAGAAGAGATTAAAAGGGATAGTTTTTGAAAGAGGACAAGGCAAGGAGAAGGATGAGGTGGGACACCGTCTCTTTTTTGTGCTCAAAGCACACACACAGCAAGCATGCACACACAGTGTCGCATATAAGCAAAGGTAAGCCAAAGCTGATGTATTCAAGGGTAAAGGAACAATGGCTCCTTTTGAGACAGAAACAATTTGTTACTTGCATAAATAGTAGAAAGACCTGCAGCCAAAAGTGCTAACTCCCTGTGGCTCTTACCAAACAGATGTGGCTCATGATGCAGCCTGGCTGATTGGATGCCCTGTGCCTGGGAGCCCATTCCAGCTCAAGGTGAGGGGTTAACAGTCTGCAGCTATGTCCTGAGGCAGTGGCTGGAGGCTTCCTACTCTCCTTGAACTTGGGAAGAGATGAGAAACAGTCTGGTGATAGATGCCCTGGGAGGCTGGAGGTGAGAAGGAGATGACTTCAGCAGCTCCTCATGGACTCCGACGCTCTTGTGTTCTGTGGTCATAAGCATTCGAGCAGAACTCGAACCCTTTCAAATCCTGCTTTTATGTGTGGTCTATATGGGTCTGTGCATGACTACCCCATCACCATGGTATCTGTGTGCATGTGTGCCTGTATGTGTGTGTATATGTGGCATACACACAAAACATTGTTGACCAAAGACATTGTTTATTTCATGACAAAGCAGTCCTGAGGATGATGTGGTATGTGTGTTTGTATGTGTAGCAATGGCTACACAGTATCTAGAGGAGGAGATTGTCCAATCCTGAACAGGAGCAGGACCAGATGACCCTCAGCATGCAGGAAAAGGGATGAGCTAACCTGTGTCTAACAAAGAGAAGCAACTGCATCCTCATGTCTGACCCACTAGAAAACTGTCCTCAGAGATTAAATTTCCAGAAAAAGCTCAAAAAATTGGGTGGGGGTCAGAGCTGTTGTATGATTTTAAAATAGAGATAAAGAAGCTAATTTGGCTCATTTAAAAACTGCATTTTCTCCTTTTAAAGGGTAATTGAAAGTGATAACATGAAAGCAGTGAGGCAAAAGAGTCAGCAGGGACCATGAATGACAGATCATTCCTGTTAAAAGGCAAAACTCAACTGAGTACATTTGTAAGATCTTATTGGCTTTCTTCAATGATTCATGAATTGGGCAGCATCCAATCTATCAAATGGGAAGAGGCTCCCAGGAGCTGTACAAAATGAAAGACTTTTAGAGGGAGTAGGGTGAAGGAAGTCATACCATACAAACAAGCAGTTTGGTTATTGAAAGCTTACTTCCTTTCGGGGAAAGGCAGAGGTTCAATAGACAGATGATATAATTAGGGCTGGTCAGGTGGTTCCTGATTGACTGGTCAAGATTCCATTTCTGAGAGAGTCAACACTGTTAAAATACATCCTGGTTTGGGGATGTGGAGTTAGCATGAATGATTGCATTTTGCATTGGTTGTCATGTTTTTAAATTCCAAACCCTCAAGACCTATTTTACTTAGATTAAAAATGGTCAGAATTTGACTCTAGGAGGGAAAGAACAATGAGAAAACTCTCTGAACTCAAGTTTTTCCCTCTCTATAACCAGGGTTCAAACTTGTGCCCTGTGTGTGTCATGGCTGCTGTGCAGAGTGAGCTGATTCAATGCTTCCTCCTCTGCACCATATGCCCAAATCCCATGTGGGTCACCACTAGAGGTGAATTGGGGGGAGGGTTCCAGTCCCCATCATCAGTCAGGCCTTGTGAAAGGCCTGATGCCTATTACCTCTAGAAAATGGGGCATGCTATTGCAACAATATTAAAAGCTATCCGAAAGAGTCTAATCCAGGAATTTGGAAACTTCTCTGTCTCTCTAGGAATTCTTTTCAATACCTACATGATGCTCAACTTTATTGCTTCATAAAGAGCTGTGATAAAGTTAAGGTTCTGACCCTAGTCAGCTGGGGAAACTTTCACATGTGTTTTACTTTCTTAAGTTTTAATTTCCTCAAATATAAAATGTGATTAATGACACCGTCTTTGCCAAGTTGTAAGAACTAAATGAGATAATGCATTTAAATGCTTGGCATGGTGTTTAGCACCTGGCAGATAATAAATGTAGCTATTAGAAGTATGGTTGTTATTAACGAAACTATTGTATATGATAGCCGCAGTCATGACGGTAGATAATAAATGTAGCTACTAGGAGTGATGTCATTAACAGTACTATTCTATGTGATAGCCTCAGTAATGATGGTACAAGGACTCAACTGAACACAATACATGCATGCCACAAACAACTCCTCAGATAGGTACATTGTTTCTCTTCATCAGAGTAGACCCTCTTTCATAGCTCTGTTATCCCTCCTGTTTGTAGGATAAGTAATTAGGGTACCAGTTTCCCTGATGCACTTACAGAGGTTCAGAGATTTTCATTGATGTGCCCTGACTGATAGCAAGGAATTAAGGGTGTTTTTCTCAGTCTCACGCCAACTCTGCAACATACAAACACCTCAACTGTCCCCTGATATTTCTCTAAATCCCTCACCATTAGCATCTTGTTTTTCTTAGTTCTATGATGAAAAGAAAAATGCTTCAATTTAAAAAATAATTATAGAATATCTAACCTGGATGATAGCTTAAGTCTAATTACCTAAACCTTTTAACCTATCAGGCAGGGAACAGGTTTGCCTGAAAATGGGAGGTGTTCGAAGTCACAGACTAGTAAATATTGATAGCAGAAGCCACAAGCTCATGCTATGATAATGCCTCTTTTAATGCACCACATGGCTTCTCAGACAGAAACACTCATTTGTTTTTGTATTTGTGTGTTTTGCATAATGTAAGGGTAAGCAGGTCACACAGATACATCTGTCTCTCTTGTCAGAGTGGACAAGGTTTCTTTCTTTTTAAAAATAATTTATTTATATATACATATATTTCACATCATTTTAATCCCTGGGGGTTACCCATCACCTCCCCTCCCTGACATATCCAGCTGGTCCCTACCCTCCTGTTGTGTACTTTCATTTGGTTGTTATATATTAGTGAAACCATTTGGTTTCTGTCTTTTTCTATCTGGCTCATTTCTGCTAGTATGATTTCTTCTAGGTACATCCAGGTTTCCATATATTCATCAAATTTGTCATTTTTAATTGATGAGTAATACTCCATTGTGTATATGTACCACATATTTTTCATCCATTCGTCTGTTCTGGGGCATTTGGGTTGTTTCCATGTCCTTGCAATTATAAATAATGCTGCAATAAACATCCGAGCACAGGTGTCCTTTTGTACCCACATTGAGGTCTCCTTTGGGTAGATTCCCAGAAGTGTGACTGCTGGGTCATATAGTAATTCCATTTTCATTAGTTTGAGGGTCCTCCACACTGTTTTCCACTGTAGCTGACACGTTTACATTCCCACCAGCAGTGTAAAAAGGTTCCTTTCTCTCCACATCCATGCCAGCACTTGTTGTTGCCTGTTTTTTTTGATGTGGGCCATTCTTACTGGTGTATCTCATGTGGTTTTGATTTGCATTTCTCTGATTGCTAGTGACATTGAGCAATTTTTCATGTGTCTATTGACCATTTGTATTTCCTCTTTGGAGAAGTGTCTTTTTAGTTCTTCTCCACACTTTTTGATTGGGCTTCTTGTTTTGTTTTTGCTTAGTTGTGTGAGTTTCTTGTGGATCTGCATTTATTAAATCCTTATCACTCTTGTGGAGGGCAAAAATTTTTTCCCATTTGGTTGGGTTTTTTTTTTTAGTTTTTTTCTGTTGTCTCTTTTGCTGTACAGAAACTTTTTGGTTTGATGTAGTCCCATCTGTTTATGTTTTCCTTCAATTTTTTTGCCTTCTGCAGATGTTTCCAGAAAGGGATTTCTGAATTGTACTTCATGGAGGGTTTTGCCTAAAATATCCTCTATGTATGTTATGGTTTTAGGTCTGATATCTAAGTCTTTTATCCATTTTGAATTGATTTTTGTACATGGTGTGAGGGAGTTTTCTTGGTCCATTTTTTTGCACGTCTTAGTCCAATTTTCACAGCACCATTTATTGCAGAGGCTATCTTTGTTCTAACGTAAGTTTTTCACTCCTTTGTCAAAGATTAGTTGGCTATATATGTGTGGCTTTATTTCTGGACTCTCAATTCTGGACAAGGTTTCTGTGCTGTGCACACAGAATAGATCCAACATGCCTGGGAGAGTGAGTGCTCCCCGGCATAGTACTTACAAATACAGGCAGGCTTTTTCATAAAACTCACCGCATAGCCTGAGCTGCTGCAGTCACTGAGACTTCCAAGCTCATTAAAAAGGTGCAGCAGGAATTTTCTGCAGGCTCCTGCCAAATTGGCACAGGACTAGAGGAGCTTGTCTGATGCAGATGCCCCGGGTCCTAGATTTTGTTCCTCTGGGGGAGCTGGAGAGGATATTGGTGAAGTGAGAACTTTACTCGATCATGTTAAGCAAATAGTGGCCACATCAACCCATCAACAGAAGTCTGAAGAGTTGTGAGAAATGAAATATTGTCTAATCACCAATCTAACCATGGCTGTGATTGGATAGTTTGTATAAACAACTACTAAAACCTCCCTCCTCCCTGAAATATTCACCTGTTGTCTGCTGCCAAAATCAATAAACCACCTCCTTGGCTGAGTCATCTAAACATTTCCTTTGACAGCAGCAGCTTTCAACTCCAACTGCAAGGCCAAGTTGCATGACAAATATACCATTGCCCTGTGTTTGGATATGAGCAATATTTTCTACCAGCCCATTAAAAACCCTGCTGTTGTAGATGATGTGCCAATAGTTCTTGGGAAGCCTGCTGAGAAGAACAATGGATCGCTTTTTCATGACTCTGAAACCTGATGATGAATTTTGTCAAGAAGACTTAGATAGTGTTATAAAATTCTGAAATAAACCTTTCTTCTCCCCTTTATGACCGCTCCTTCCATATGTGTGTACGTACAGCCACATGGCATCTCATCTTTAAATTGGGCACTGCAGATGGGTTAAATCTCATAGGACCTGTCCCACAGATGAATTTGAGGCCTGTCTGATGCCCCCTTTTCTCTGGGGGCCCCTATATTTCTGAAAATGGTCTGTAATTTATAGACTGTGAATTGCCCAAGTTCATATGACATTTTCCAGATTCTCTCAGCTATGACTCCATACATGTTGGACAGATTTCTAAATCCATCCTCTGTGGATTTGACACATCCACATTTTAGCAGCTTCCTTTCCCATCTATCTGAGGCTTGTAGAGAGTATTGATTATGAATCCTTACAATCAGCATGATTAAGACTGATTAGTCATACTGGTAATACAGGAATCAAAAAAAAATCCAAGATAGTAAGTTTAATTATTTATTTCATCTGAACAGGTAAATGGGATCAAGTTGGAGTTTATCTTTTTTATGTAAAAAATCAATAATTATTTGCAAATATTTAAAGTAGAACAATAGCAAGTCAATCTAAGGGCAGAATTTTGTTAGATTCTTTTAACTGAAAAACTTCCAATGCTTTAAGATAGTTTCTCCCATTCCTAATTTGACAATATTTTAAAAAGCGTTTATGGATTTCTTCCAAAATACCCAGTTTAATTTTATTATATTCAGCAACTCTCTCTTCATACTGATACATCAGTTTTGCAATATTTGCTTATAATATAATAACATCTATAAGTAGTGTAAATAGTTTAGAAAGTACAGAAGTCTATATACAGGCTAAGGAAGAGAGCTTGCCATTTGTATCATTGAATGCGTTTAAAGAAAAAATGGGAAACATTGGTCAATTCAGCAGGATGGATTAACAATGAGAAATGTAGTTTCTGTGGTGGTATTTCTTGTTTAAAGGAAGTAGATGGACTGAAAGATTTCCCCTCCACATTTTTGTAAAAAACAGATTTTATTTTTTTATGTCTGTGTTAGGTTCGCAGAAGATTGAGCAGAAAATAATAGAGTTCTAGTGTAGACTCTCACAGACACACAACACATCTTTGTCATTGTCAACCTCTGGTGCCAATTGGGTACATTTTTTCTGATCAATGACTAACACTACATATCATATCAACTAAAGGCAACAGTTATGTTTAGTATTAGACATTCTATGTCTTGAAAAATGTGAGAAGTACATTTCTACCCTAAGTATTATATAAAATGATACATTGTCTTTAAGGATTTTAAATCTTCTGTGCTCTGCCTATTCATCTTGTAATGGGGCCTCTAAGGCTAGACTGATGTTGCAGGTGATGCCTCCTGGAGGTAGGCACAGGTAAGGAGAAATAGCACCACATGAGACATGTTTTGTAGGTAAGAAAGAATAAGTGTGGGTGAAAACTTTGATAAAGGATGTATAATAAGCTGCAGAAGTAGCACGGCCATTTCAGTTGTTATCCACGAAGAGGAGCCATTCTGATGGTCAGTCACTCTGGGATTTGGCCACCCCAAGGGAGAGGAGAAATATGGAAACTGAAATGTGAACCTCTTGGAGAGGGGAGAGGTGAAACTATTGAGACGCCATCTTGGCCTTTTGTTTGGAATATGGAAGGCACCATCTTGGAAATGTGGCCTTTTGTTTGGTACTTTAAAACATACACAATAACTGGGGTAAGATAATTTGCTACTTGTGGCCTCAGTGACTTTTTCCCTTGTTTGTTAAGTAGATCTCATATTGTTTTTTCCTGAACCTGAGTGGTTTGACAATTGTGTTCATGACTAGAAGAACCCAGATAGGGACCATTAGTTATTGGGCATTCTCCTTGTTTAGTTTTAGTGCCCTTTACCATGTGGTATCAATCTTTCTTTCCTTCAATACCTGTCAACTAATGACCTTTCTACCTCCATATTTTACCACTTACAAACTGTCATCTAAATGGAATTGAACACTATGTATTTTTTTTCAGAATGGATTCTTTCACTTAGGAATATCCCTTTTAGGTTCATCCAAGTCTTTCTGTGGCTTAGTAACTCAACTATTTAACAACGAGCTAAAGAGCATTCTATTGTTTGCAAGATCAAAGTTTATCTGCTCACCTAGAAGAATACAATGGTTGCTTTTTACCTTTCTTTAATGAAAATTTTATTTTGATCTCATCATAGTTCACATGTAACTGTTGGAAGTAGTAGAGAGTGAGGTACCATGTACCCTAATTTAAACAGTTGCCCCCAAAACCAGTCACTTGCAAAATTATAGTAAATGTTAAAAATTATAATAAATTAGTATAATCCATTGATATTCAAACTTCAACTTTTCTTACATTCATTTGTGAGTAGATGCATATATTTAGCTGTACACAATCTTATCACATGTGCAATTTTATGTATCACCATCAAAACCCTGAAGAGTTCCACTACCTCACGGACCTTTCTGGTGGCCTTTTATAACCACCCCACCTATCCTCACTCACATTCCCAACCTTGACCTTGCAACCACTCATTTGTTTTCCATTTGAAAACATTACTAAGAGATATCATACATTAGGTAAGATGTTTAATAACTTTTATTGAACATCACAAAAATCACAAAATTTAACTTTATGAAACAGGCAGCTCACTACTATCTAATAAAAATATTTCAAATACCCCATATTCATAAGCGGTCACTTCTCATGCCCACTTTTCCCCCTTCCTTGGTGATGAGTAATGAATAAGAAAAAATTCATAAGGTCACGGTGTCTTGCAACCATGCCAGGCTGGGCAGGTTCATTGTTGATTTAGGCAAATGGAAGAATAGTCTTGAGAATTTATTGTATCCAACATGCCTTTATTCTGAGTCAGGGGATGATATGCCCAGGCAGGCAGGCAGAGAGAGAGAAAAAGAGAGACTCTAATCTGAGACAGGCAGAACAGCAACTGCTCAGCCTCCTAGTCCCCTTTACTCTGCTAAGTTGCCATAGTCTAGTCACATAACGAATACACTATTGGAAATGCAAGGCTTATCTGCTGTTTGCTATGGTTATGGGGTGTGCCTTTTATCGAAGACAAAAAACAGCCTGATTTTAGTTCATTTTTCTTACAGGTGGGAGGGGGGAAATTAGAAATTTTCTAAGTATGCTACACTCACTACTCAGGCAACGTATAGCATGAAGGTAAACTTAGTTAAAACTTAATATTGGAAACTCTATAGCAATAGCAAAACTAAATAATAGAATAGAATTCACATACTAAGAGGAGATAGGATAAAATCATCCAATAAAATGCTCAGTTAAAACCAGAGGGAAGCACTTACACACCCACCTCCCCTGCTTCCATGTTACCAAAGTCTGGTATGTATTGAGCTCCCCCTTTTACTCTCCTTGGTTCACATCATGTTGCCTCCCTCCTCAGAAGTACTTTGAACCCTTTCTTCCCAAAGTGCCACCATCTGAAGACTGTGAAACAGAACTTTGTCAAAGGTGGAACACTGGGAAAGCTTATATGAGAGAAGTAACCTAAACAACTTAAACTTGAATGGTGGCAATCCCTGTTCTTGAAAGTTCTGCTGACATTTCCATCCCTGGGAAAGTTTCAGTGGCTGTTTCCTCTCCTGGTCCTGCCTCCCATCATGTTGACAGTCTGAAGAATCATGCCTGGCCTCTTTCTTCTCTGTGTTCCTAGCTTGGTTGCCTTTGACTTCAAAAAGCCCTCTCCATTTCATATAACAATCAGTCTAATTTCTTTACCTTCAACCATATTTAGCTGAAGGCACCCAGGATCTCCTGTGATTCCGGAACAGGCAGTTAGTTACTCTTTGTTTAATGTTCGTCTTTCAAAATAGATAGACTCTGAATTTCCTTAAAACTGGAATTGTATTGTATTTGCCTGCTTTTTTATAACTAAGAACTTACTCAGTTCCCAGCAAAGAACACTTAAGAAAAAATGGGTTAAAATAAAATTTTTTCACCTTCCATGTAAAGGAGAGCCCATAGTCTTTAGATATTAGAGAACAACAGATGGATCTTGCATTTGCAACAGTGTAGCCATTGTCTGGTTAGGACACTTAACAATGAAAAGGGGGCTAGGATGTGAACTCTTGCTCTTCTGTCTCAGAGTTAAGTGTCCCCTGTTTCAAAATAAAGGCACAAGTTAGGTGCTATAAAGGTTCTAAGAATCTTTTCCCTCCATTTGCCCAAATCAATATGAACCTGCGCAACACAGTTCAATCAACATGTGTGGAATGAATGAATAAATGACGAATGACTTATTTATTCACCAAAGTATATATATATTTTTTTAATTTTTAAAAATTTATTTATATATATTTCACATCATTCTTAAGAGATACATTTCTGTCCCTGGGAAAAACATTTTCTCTTAGCTATTAAAAGATACTTTTCTTCCCATATATCTTCATGGTTGAGGAATGTAGAATATTTGTTTTGAGAATTGTGAATTTGTGCAGTGACAATCTGAAGCTTTCTTAATTGATTCTAGGGCTATTATTCAAAATTTATGATTCATTTTGCACTAAGGTAGATCATAATTAGAGAATTGGCCTATCACAGAAGATGGACCTGAAAAATCCAGAATTCAGATACTAACTGTGGTTTCTTTAACTACTCTCTTAATATTTTAGGAAAAGTAAGTAGCTTACACCAGAATCATATTTTCTTTTGTGTATATACCATATGCATTTTAGTGTAATTTCTTGAACATTTTTATACTGAAGTTAATTATTTGATAAATAGATGTCTCACACCCAGAACATAGTTCTTTCTTCTTTTTGTTTGGTTATTTTTGGTTTTGATCGTGAAAATAGCATCTTCTTGTTTTGGAAAATGAAGTATATAATGAAAAAATATATAAATATTCCTATAATCATGATATCCACGAGAATAAGTTGCCCTCCTGTGTTTTATTGGTATTATATTTCATATGCTATTTTATACTTCATTTGTTTTTATATTTAATATCTTGTTGAAAATACTATGTTGAAGGAATATTTTTTAGCATACATTACATCATAGAATTCATTACGTATTCCACTACTATTTTAAATTTAACTTGATTCACATTCACTATTTTAACTTATATGGTAAGGAATGCCCTTACAATAAATCTCTGTCTGAGTAATGGTCTTTCTTATGAAAAAAATTCTAAAAGTACTCTCACTGTGTTAAAAGGTGTACAGTTTCAAAACTCAATAAAGTTATCTTATGTTAAATTTCTGATCCAAGCTGCTCATATAAAATCCCAGGCAATTTAATATGGAAAAACTGTGAAAAAATCGCAGTCTTAATGTGCACTTATTGGTTTGCAATATTTTTTCTTTATAAAATTATATTATACATGTTCCTTGCTCAAAAATCTAATAAGATCCTATCATTTTAATGAATTTCATAATCTCTTTCTGTGTTTATAATAATATCTTATGTACCATCACTATTTTTTATTCTTGGCATTTTCATCCTATGGATTTTTAGTCTATTGGTCAAATACCATCTTATTTTCCCCCCTTGTGAGTTTTGATTTTATGTTCAAAAAGTTATTTCTATTCTGGAATAAGATCAATATTCAATATATTCTCCCAGTGTTTTAGTACTTCAATTTTTATGCTTAAATCAACCTGAAAGATTATTTTGCAAGGTAGTGTTAAGTAATGATATATGAACACAACTCCCCCCCCCAAAAAAAAAAAACACAAATTATTTTTTGCAGTTTACTATTGTGGAGGAAATATTTTAAGATTCTGTGGGGTTTTTTTTCTCCCACTTTGTTATTGGTGGTTTTTCTTTTATAGTAATCTATTTTAACTCCTGGATACAAATGGGATTCTCAAATTTAGTTTTATCTATAAAATTTTGCATTTTTTTAATTCATTTACACCTAAAGGCTAGTTATAATTTTCAGTTGGGAAATAAGGGAGACTTTGTGTCTGTTTTCTTTTTGTATTCAAAAGTGTGTTCTGTTATTTTATTGTTTAGTATCCATTTGTTTTCTTCAAGAACATCAATCATTTTTATTTTATTAGCTCTGCCATGTAATATTCCTATTTCAGTCATCAGCATTTTGTTTCTCTTTATCCTTTCTCCCCCAACTCTTAGAAAAAGCATCTAAGATTTCTCCACCTTTATTAATACCTTTGTCTTAAGAATGTCAATCATCATACCACATATGCTCTTGCAATTAGACAGGCCAATGCTGTTGTCCAATCTCTACCAATCAACAACTGTCTTATTTGTCTAATTAATCATAGCATGTATTTGTAGTATAATAATAAAAGAGACCTCACCCTTTGGAAATTACTCTCTTCCAACACTGATTTTCACATGAATTATTGTGTATTCTTAGGTTACCTACTATATCTCCTTTAGCTTATATTTAACACATGACACTTAAAATCACCTACTTCCTAAAGCTTTAAGCACATTTAATGAGATAAACAAAAACTGGTAGACAGAGAAGTATATCAGTATGAGAATGTTTGTTACCAGAAAAATGTGACAAACCTGTCCGTTTCCATCTAGTCACCTTGAGAGTGTTGGCTTTCATGTTACAAGTATTTGGACGCTTAATAGATCATCCTTCTATGTTTCTTCTAACCCACCACAATAAAAAGCTCCCAAGAAGGCAGATGCTGTGATTTAATAATTTCACATTGGCAAATACATACTGGAGCTTCAGTAAATGTTTAACAAATAAAGAAAGATCCTTTGTTTTTCTGTCCAAGGACATGTCAAGACTTCACTTTTATATTTAAATATTTAATAAAACTAGCTATCTCAGTTTCCCAACCCTAAATCTTACTCATTTTTTGGTAAAACCAATGAATACATCTGTCATATTTAATTTGTAGGTGTATGTGTGCATTTGCACGTATGTGAATATATATATATATATATATATATATATGTACTATTAGGGATCGAGGTTGGTGGGATAATTTATGGCAACATAGCCTCATCTAGATTTTCTTAATAGAATAGATGTCTGGCTACATTTTTTATAAAGTTAATGTTTCTAGTAGTAAATTGGAGAGCAGGCACCCATGTCAGCGTGCTCCTTTTTTATCCTTGGAGAGAAAAATTGTTCTTTTCTCTTTTTCCTTACAAGCAGCCCCAGTGGGAGTCTCACATGACTTGGGTGATGGAAAAATATTTACAAATGTTTTCCTTTTGCCCCTAAGGAGATATTCTGGGCTATTTCCATCTTCCTTCAAGTGTGTTTGGCTGGAGGAGGAAAAGGAAAGATTTTTACACAGAGTTGGAGTTATATGTTAACTTGTCTGCAAGAAGTTGGAATGCAGAGTGCTAGTGTCATTGTTAAAGTAGGTTTCAAGAACTCTAAGTCAACTGCGCCATAGTTTGGATACTCCCAAATATTCTCTTTCCAAAAACATTGCATTGAAGTCTCCTAATGCACATAATTTATTGTACATTTTTTAGTTTACGTAAGGTATACATTGCTTTCTGGAAAATTTCATTCATATTACCTAGAAGCTTAAATTTGAGCTGATCTGTTTTTGAAAAATGCCTTTTGCACTATACATTTTCATTAACATTGACTGTAAGTGAGGGGTTTAAGAAGGGAAAATAGCCTGTAGTACCAGGCAGATGTGTCCTTTACTTGTAAACCATTGTTGGAGTCAAAGCAGAGATGGTGAAAGCAGTTTAACTATATTCCATTTTCTGCTGAATCACCTCATAATGGTTGAGGATATTTATGTTTCATGTCCACATTTTATGAGGCATTGGCAGAGTAAGAGGTGGCTAGGAGAAAAAACAAATTTTTCTTGCAGAGACAGCTATAAAGCCATCATGTACAACCATTGCTTGATGTATATAATTTTTCAAACCATTCCTGTTAGAGAAAAAAAATACTCATAACACTTGTTAGAAATGGCATGGCATAATCTATTTAAGAGGATTAATGCAATAAGATTTTATAATAAGGAAGAGAAATTGAACTGAACCCAATACAATATGATAAAGTGGAACTTTGTAGCCAAGGACCAAGGTGAGGTTAAAGCATAGAAAATAACAAAGAAGTTGGATAATTTTTGCTAAAATGTGCTAATTGGATTTTAGATTGACCAGAATGATATGATATCAAAGGTAGGGGAATAGCTAAACTGATTTAACAGTTGGCCAAGGACAGAACCCAAAATCAAAGCCTATTTCAAAGGGGGACTCATAGGAATATGATTCAAGTTTGGAGCGAGTCTTTGCTATTCCTTAATCTATTCCCCTGGATATGTTATTTTACCCAACTAAACATCCTTCAAATTGATGACACTTAGTGGTTAATCCAAAAGCAAATTATTCTAAGGTTGAAAATTCTGTTTTGATAAAATTGTTCCCTTCCCTTAATCTAGTTTTGTTAATAGAATTATTTCCTTACTTCTAATATGGCATGAGTTTTATATTCTGAATGTTTTATTCAAATAATTTCCCCTAATTGTACATTAACTAGTTAATTAGTTAATGACTTAAGCAATTGGATTTTTATTATGGGCCCAAATGATTTCCTTTGAAACTCAACTTCCTGAACAGTGGAATAAGAATTTAGATGGACTGATTCTTTCAAAGTAATAGAATATGGGTCAAACAACCATTTCAGAGATCTGAAAGTTAACTAAAACCATAGATGATGCTCAAAAAAGTATTTCCAGTATAAACTGCTAGATTGTGGGATGACAATTGAACCTGGCAGAAGAGCAAGAATAGGGTCTGTGACAGTCTAACTTGGATTGCATCCCCTTCCCTGCTCTGCTCAGTGTTATGAGAGGCAAAATTTACACCATTGTCAACAATGGAAACATCTGACAGCCTCTGGAGATCCACTAAATGTGCAAACTTCAAGAACAGTCAATATTTTGCCCAAACTTGCTGTTGCCTAAGAAATAATTAGTTTTGGAGTATAGAGTTAGGTGATTTGACTCAGAGCTCAGCTCACTGAGATGGGTAGTGGACCTACTCCCACACATAAACAGTTGAAAATGTTGTCACCATGTTAGCTGCCTAAGGCTATGACCTCACTGGGGGTAAATTGGAGTTAAACTGAGAATTGAAAAGGTAATACTGAAGAACAAGACAAGGAGAGGAAACACTGACAAGCTGCAACAAATTCCCAGAGATATATAATATTGTGTACAACTTAGGCTGTGTGCCTGACTTGGTAAGACCAGAGAAAAGAAAAGACAATTGGCAATCAATTCTGGTTGAGCTGAAGACCTGCTCAAAAAGTGTTGAAAACTTAAGTCATCCTGTAAACTGTGAAGTTTTAAGACTTTTTTATAGTGATAGTCTTGTCACAGGTTAGAAGGGAAGGATATTTTTTAAAAAGTTCTGATCAATCATTTGGTAAGCACTAAGTTATTCTGATTCAGGTGAGATTTTTTTTTGATCATGGTATCTACCCTGCCAGGTAAGTATAGGTGAGATTTTTTTAAGTGAGGCTAAACAGGAAGGTAAGATCTAGTCTTAGGATAAGATCAGTAGGATAAGAACAGTAAGGGAGGAGAAAAATCTAGTTGACATTCTCAGAGCGCATACTGAAGCAAATGAAGAATTAGTCCAGGAATGTCACCCAATGAGGACCTTAGAAAACCAAATCTTGCATAATTAAAAACAAAACAAAACAAAACAAAAGACAGAATAAGTAGATACTAGATTTCCCCAACTTTAATGAAAAAAAAATCTACATATTTAAGAATCTCAATAAACTCCAAATAGAATAAATTCAAAAAATATCTATTCATAGACAGTCAAATTAATAAACTTACAAAAGTAAAAGAAAAACCAAAAAACCCCAAAAAACAGAAAGGAAACTCTCACACGCAGAGAAAAACAACTTATGTACAAGGATTCACAAGATCGACAGTTGATTCTTATTTTTAAAAAAGCATGGAGGGAGAAGACATAGGATTGTGTCTTCAAAATTTTAAAAACAAAATGATTATGGAGTAAGATTTGCTTCCATGTAAACTTTTCTTCAAAAATGAAGGAAGTTTTCACTAGCAGACTAAATCTTCCCTATAATAATTCTAAAGGGAGTCTTTCTAGTTGAAATAAAAGGGAATTAAGCAGTCAATTGCATATAGACAAAGATTACTAGCAATGGCGACTGCATATATTTTATGAAAGATAATATGAATAATGTGAATGTGGTTATATTTGTAACTCTTTTCCTTTCAGTTCACAATGTCTCACTAGGTAGTTATGAGTGTGTGATCTTACATTCTTGTTTATTTTTTTTTAATCAATTACATCATTTTACACCCTGAGATACTCCCAACACCATGGCACCTGTGAATAATGATCTGATCTCTTGTACTCATCCTTCCCCTGATTTCTCCCTTTCCTCCTTGTCCCTTGCTGCATGCTTTAGTTTCATTGTCAGTTGTTAGTTTTAACTTTGTTCTTGTTCTTTTGTTTGTCTTTCCTATATCACTCATATAAGTGAGACCATCTGGTATTTCTCTTTTTCTTTCCGGCTTATTTCCACTAGCATGATTCCTTCTAGTTCCATGCATGTTGTTACAAATGACATGTTTTTTTTTTTTTTTTTTTGATTACTGAATAATTGTGTAAATATACCACAACTTTCTAATTCATTTATCTGTTTGGGAGCATTTTTTTTTTATCTTGGCTGTTGTAAATAGTGCTGCAATAGACCTAAGAGTACAGATTTCCTTTTGAATCAATGTTTTGGTATATCCTTTGGGTACATCCCCTAAAGTGGGATTGCTGGATTGAATGGTAGTACCATTTTCAGTAGTTTGAGAATCACAGCTTTCCCTAGTGATTGGACCAGTTTGCATTCCCACCAGCAGTATGAAAGTGTTTCTCCTCATCTTCACCAGCTCTTGTTGCCCCCATCCTTTTTTTTTTTTTTTCCTTTTGTGGACTATTCTTAAAAGTGTGAAGTGATCTCATTGTGATTTTTGATTTGCATTTCCCTGACTATAAGTGATGCTGAGCATGTTTTTAGATGCCTGTTAGCCATTTGTATTTCTTTTTTTTTGAAAAGTATCTTTTAAGCTCTTTTGTCCATTTTTGGTTGGGCTTTTTGTTTTGTTTTTGTTGAGTCATGTGAGTTCTTTGTGAATCTTTGAAATCAGACCCTTATCAGTTGAATGGAGAACAAAAACATTTTCCCATTTTTTTAGGTGTCTCTTTGATTTGCTTATTATCTCTTTTGCTACACAGACATTTTTAATTTGATATAGTCCCAGCTGTTTATGTTTTCCTTCATTTTCTTTGCTTGTGTAGATGTGTCCTAAAAGATGTTTCTGACATATAGGTCCTGGACTATTTTGCCTATTTGTTTTCTTATATATATTTTATGGTGTTAGGTTTATGCCAAAGTCTTATCCATTTTGAGTTATTTTCTGTGTATGATGTGAGGCGGTGACCTAGACTCATTCTTTTGCATGTAGCAACATCATTTATTGAAGAGACTATCCTTGTTCTAATGTATGAGTTTTGCCCCTTTGTTAGTTGACCATAGATTAGTTGACCATACATGGCTTTATTTCTGTGCTTTCAATTCTGTTTTTCAATTCTCCATTGTTTTATGTGACTGTTTTTATTCCAGTACCATCCTGTTTTAATTATTGTGGCTTTGTAGTTTAATTTGAAGTATGGGGTTGTAATATCTCTGTCCACTTCCTTTTTGGTCAGGAGAGTTTTGGCTATTTGAGGTTTTTTTTTTTTTTTTTTTTTTTTTAACGTGGGCTAGTTCACTCCTACTTAGGCAACTTGGTGTCCCCCCATTCCTGGAAGGTCATGATATAGATGCCAAATTTAGTGCAGACATCCAATTGGCATAGCGTACTACAGCCTAGAATCCTGGGTTCAAGTGATCCTCCAGTCTCAGCTTCCCGAGTAGCTGGGACTACAGGTGCATACTACCAAACCTGGCTATTCAAAGTTTTTTATTGCTCCATATGAATTTCAGTAAAGTTTGTTCGATTTCTTTAAAGAATGTCATTGAAAAATTTATTGGAACTGCACTGAATCTGTAGGTTGCTTCTGGTAGGATGGCCAATTTGATAATTTTTCTAATCCATGAGCAGGGATATCTTTTCTTTTCTTTGTGTCTTCTTCTATTTCTTTTAACAATGTTTCATAGTTTTCTTTATACAGGTCTTTCGCATTTTTTGTTAAGTTCATTTCCATGTATTTAATTTTCATTGGTACAATTGTAAATGGAACAGTTTTCTTGATTTCTTTTTCTTTGTACTGATTTTTTGCATATAAGAAGGCTTACTAATTTTTGCATGTTGATTTTATAACTATCTTACTGAACTGGTTTATTATTTTCATTAGTTTTTCTGTAGAGTTTTTAGGGTTTTCTATATATATATTATCATGTCATCTGCAAACAGTGATAATTTTACCTTTCTCTCCCTATTTGGATTCCTTGTATTTCCTTCCCTTACCTTGTTGCTCTACCTGGGATTTTCAGCATTATATCAAATAAGAGTGGTGAAGGTGGACAGCCTTGTCTTGATCCCAATCTCAAAAGGAAGATTTAGATTTTTCTCCATTTAGGATGATATTGACTGTGGGTTTGATTTACATTGCTTTTGTTATGTAAAAGTACATTGCTTCTATCCCAAGAACTTTGAGGACCTTCATCACAAATAAATGTTGAACTTTGTTAAGTGCTTTCTCAGTGTCTATTGATCTGATCATGTGGTTTCTATTTTTCTCTTTGTTGATATGTTGAATGACGTTAATTAATTTTTAAGTGTTGAACCATTGTTGTCTCACCCCAGTGAGACACCTGGTCATGGTGAATTTTGATGCATTGTTAAGTTCTATTTGCTAGAACTTTGTTGAGAATTTTTGCATATGTGTTCATTCGGGAGATCTGTAATTTTCTTACTTTGTGTCACCTTTGTTTGTGTTTGATATTAGTGTGATTTGGACTTTCTAGAATGTATGTGGTATACTCTCTTTTTCCCTCTATTTTTTTGAAAGAGTTTTTTAAACATAGGTATCAGTTCATCTTTGAATATCTGGTAAAACTCATTTGTAAATCCATCTGGTTCAGGGCTTTTGTTTTTTGGATTAGGTTTTGATTACTGCTTATATTTTGCTGCTTGTGGTTAGTTTGTTTAGGGTTTCTATGTCTTTTTTATCCAGTTTTGGGTGACTGTACACTTTTCAATATTTGTCCATCTCATCAAGGTTGTTTAGCTTGTTTGCATCTAAATGTTTGTAGTGTTCTCTCGTTATCTTCTGGATTTCCATTTCTGTTGTAATTTCTCCTCTTTCAATTATGATGTTCATATATTATTTTTTTATTATTATATAAATCATTTCTTTATATATGTATTTCATATCATTGTAATCGCCTAGGGTTACCCACTACCTCCCCTCCCAGGTTGATCATATATTCTTAGGGGTAGATTCTCCCCAAATGACCAACTGTCTTCTCTGCCCCTGAGAGGATGGTCTGCAGAGTCTCATTCACTCTGGTCTGTAGTTCCTTCCTCCCACAGTGGACTTTGCTTGAGTCGATGCTCAGACAGATCTCTTTCATTCTGCTTGATGGAGGTTATACTTCAGTTCCTCTGTTGAACTGTTGAAAAAATTGCCCTTATACAAGAAAAATTTAATATTCACACAGTTCAGTCTTTTCCCTCAGATACTGAACATTGTCATAGTACCCAGTTTTCCACAACTGATGCCATTAGTAAGTATGACTCAAAAATATGTAAGAGTGTCTCTCCTTGCAAAGTGGGGTCCTCAGATGTTCAGAGTGCAAGTGCACAATAATTAACATGCCAAGTCTGCAATCACCATTGTGCCAATGATTATGGGGTTTAAACCAAATCTTGAATAATTGAAAATGATAGAAGTAAAAACTGAACTATTCTTTATATTAGCAGTACCATAGACACCATAAAAATAACACAGAGATCTTCCAAAATTGCCTGTATATGTGCTTTCCCACCACATCCACCACCTCAAGACTTTCTTATGAAAATACTTTCAATCCAAGAATGGAGTTTGGCAACTACTGAGCCATAATCCCCTTTTAAGGAGGACATGGTGACTGTGATTTCTGGCCTGAAGAGCTCAGTTTGTAATAGATGAGGTGTCTGGGGAAGGCTTCAGGGAAAAGAGAAATGAGTAAACAGGATCTGGGCTGCACCTCCTGACACCCTTCACTTGACCTGCTGGGCCTTTGGAAGATGTGGAGGTTTTGTTCCAATAGCTCCAGCATTTTCCAATTGTCTGTGGATTCAGAACATCTTTGATCTATGTCAACTACTCTTCTATTGCAATACCTAAATTAATTTAGTATATCTCTCCTTTAACTAATACTGTCCCAAGTGGTAGGAAAACATTATTTAAATCAGACTAAAAACATTCAATTTCTTGAGTTGTAAGCCAAGGTCTCCATAAGCCAGAGAAAGCTCATACTAAGACATAAAATGAAATGACAGGCAGATCAGATCTGGGATGTCTTATTGTATGATACTTGAAGGAAAGTCCAATACAATTTAAGCAGAGGTTTCAAGTGATTTCCAAGCAAAAAAAAAGATTATTACCTGTTGTAGGGAAAGAGAACTAAGTGTGTACAAGGCACAAATCAGGGTGGTTGGGTGAGATGATTGGAGCAAGAAAAGCAATTGAGACATGAGGCCAAACCAGGAATCTCAAAGTAAATGGAAACATCAAAGAAATAGGCAACACAGAGAAGAATGACCTCTCTGAACAAGAAAGACACTAAAGGCAACAACATTTTTCAGCTAAAAGTATAGGCTCACATAAACTAAGTTGTACCTATCTCTTAGAATACCTAAGGGCTTTATATATGAATATCATCATTTTATACAAATTGGAAGCAGACTTATGAATTTATGGTGCTATTTAGAATTTACTGTGATTGAAAAAGGATCATATTCTAAGGGTTTCACTGATATGTTAATAATAAATTTAATAAATATTTAAGGTGCTTCTTAACACCTTAAGTAAGTGTGAAATGTCAGTGAAACCCTATTTCATGGAGATGTTATGAATGTGGAATTAAATTATGCATGTATGTAACACACGCGGCACTTGGCATCATGCATGGCATAATAAAAGTCACAATGAATGGCAATTATCAACATCACCACTGACATTACATAGCCCATTTTAAAAAAATGAAGTCTCTCTGACTTCAAAGTTTCTGCTGTAACTTGTACCCCATCTCTCCTATGACTGAAATATTAAGGGAAGATTTTGTTTTGATTAAAAATGTACAACAGAATTGATGGGGTGGCCTCAAATTTCTTTTAGCTCTGAGACCTTTTTGTGATTAAGATTGATAGGAATTTTCTCTTGACATTTCATAAGAACTTGCCTTTGTACAAATGAATACCTAAAAAATTAATTTCTACCACAATGAACAAAGATAACTTCACATCACCCTCACACAGTGATGCTCTCCTTATAAACAAACTTATGTAACTTTCCATGGACTCACATCAAATGTGAGAGCAGAAATATACTGTTTACAGCATGAAAGCCTTACTTAAAAATTTAATCCAGAACCATTGAGGTTTTCTAGACAAAGGAATATTTCCAGTGGGGTGGGATAGGACATTGCATCATCCCAATATATCTCTTGGCCTCACCTGATCATTGAGCATCTTCCATACTTCTGACACTGGCCCCTGTTACTGTTTTCACCTATATGTAAGCTCAGACTTTGGTTTCTCTAAAAATAGCTAAGGCATTTCATTCAAATCTTTCTAAGTGCTAAGTACAAACTGAAGGGATACACAAAAATCACATGTGAAGTACAGGAGTTCCTCTTAGAAATCCAGGCTTTGGATTCTATTACATAATGTTTATGTTCACACCACCTGTTCAACAGAATAGCCCTATCTTATCATCCCAAATGACTGGAATAGCAGAGGCTGTGTACTTGATTTATGCCTGTATGAGTAATTTCATGGCATAAAGTAAAAATAGAAGATGGCTTCAAAGACCCTAACTTTTCCTTGATGAAAATAAGAGAGACCAGATCCCATCTCTCATCTCTCTTGTTTCTTGTTCATAAAACACATTTTCCCCAAGTAAAGAATCCTTTGATATAGACTCTATTATTATATGAAATGATGAATTTGTCTTCACACATAACCCTTAGAAATTTTTTACACAAAATTTCTCAGTGTCATATTTTTGTACCTTGTGAACCTTAAGATATTTTTCAATGATATTAAAATTCATTCTTATATTTTGCTAACGATGACATTCTTTAATAAGAATACCCATTTTATCATTTTTAATATAATTTTTACTAGCATATCAAAATAATAACCGATATTACTTAAATTTTAGAGAGGTAAGTAAAAGAACACTTCTGAATTCATTCACAGAAGAGTGACTCTTACTAATCATGCCATGAAAAAATTAAAAACTGGGAAAATAGGAAACATATGCTTTCAGATATTGGAAAACATGCAGGACCAGGTTGTCATAAAGTAATAATGATAAATGGAAGTAATTAGCCTCATCACCACCCTGATCCCCTATCTGAAAGTCTGTTCTAGACCACAGCACTGGAAGGAGAAACTTAAACAGAGCCTGATATCATCTATGAAGCATGTGAGTCTCATGTCAGATTTCAGGAGAATGGAGGTAGCTAGAATTTGTGGGATGGTGTACAAAGCATAAGGAATTGCACAGTGAAAGTGCTCCAGAAGATTGCATTGAATGTTTGAGTAGCAATCTAAATGTGCATATTGTCAAAGTTTCTCAGGTTAGTCAAAAAACAGCTGCTAGGTATAATTACCTAGGGAACCTGTGAACTTAACAATTTCTGAGCCTCGCTTGTTCTATTTTTTACTACCCTGAGTAGTGCAGCAGGGTTCTGGAGCATCTTCCTGGGTCCACAGAACCCAGCCTTTCTGTCTTTGAAGGGTAGGGGGCAAGTATACAGATGAGAGATTTGTGGTGCAGGGAATGGAGGTTTGTGTAAAAACTCCAGGGATGCCTGCACTTTCACCACTTTCCCTGAGAACTGACTGGCTTCTCTTCTCTGCATCTCACCCCCTACTGAGGATTCCAAGGACCAAAGTGTCTCCTTGTGAGGTGCAGACCACTGGTGATTTATTTGAGATTCTCCTGCCAAGTGCTCTCAAAGTTTAACAGGTTTCCACCAGAGCATCTCATCATCTTTCCCGCTTTCTCTGTTTTTTTACTTCTTAGTATTAGATGCTAAATAGATTCTGATGGATAATTTGGCGCACTCTGTGCCTTTCTGGCCACTGCCTGTGTTGGTTCCCACAAATAAAACCTGAGCTGACAGCAATGGAATTTATAAAGACCAGCAAGAAATGAGCTATGCAGAGCAGGTCTTGCAAGGAGCTGACCCTCGAAGTGCTGAGGTCTTTATTTCTAAGCCAAACTGTACAAATGGTATGACCCAGGTCCTTGCAATTGCAAAGACCAAGTATGCCAAAGTAAGTCAAAGAAAGTTTATTTGCTTTTGGAAGCCTGGGATTAGAAGTGTGCTGTGAAACTCATCTGCCCACGCATCCCAGTATAGCCCCAAAGTTCCCAATTACCTCCAGGCCTTCCTTTTCCTACAGTTGGGCATAATTGTTCAGGTCGCAGCCTAGCTGGATCTTGAGCTCTGAAGAGAATACAGCTGGAGATTTCCTGGGTTTCCCTTCTGATGTTCTAGTTGTAGAAGAGAATAAAATTAATTTGGTAACACTTTCCAAGTCTCCAAAAAAGGCACTACTGTTCTTATAAGCTCAGGTAGTCTCCTCCAGATGGGATGTGGTCATTGCACCCAGAAACATGGTAGAGATCCATGCAGTTTGTATTTCACTGGTGGAATTCCATGCCCTCAGGGATCACAAGGAACTGATTATTAGAGGGCAACTGACTTTCTCTACCAGACCTAGTTGCCTGAGAATTCTGTGTCCCTGTGCTCCATAGAATTCTTCTGTACAATGATAGGAAATGGGCCCTTTCAGTTTGAAATGTAAACAAAATAAATACATTGATTGAATGTTTCATCTCTATTAATTACTCTAGCTCTACACACACATATATATGAATATCCACATGTGAGATACACACACATTTGTAGATTCAAATACCCATGCATACATATACTTGCATCCATACAAGCATCAGTAGGAACAAGTACACACACACACACACATATAAACACATGCATATGTATGTATATATACACATGTGTGCTCACATACACTGTGCCATCTAGTTCAGAATCTTGAGCTGGGCACTAAAGATGCAACCAGCTGACCTGTGGTGGAGACATTAGTTGCACTGAGTTAAGAATGTGCCTGGAGCGCATCATCCTCCTGAACAGAGGGCTCTACTCTAAGCTGACCTGAGTTCCTGGAGGCTGGAGAAGAGTGAGGCAAATCCAGCTCTTTCTATGTCAGGCACAGAGCTGACCTTCAAGTAAATTCAGCCACCAACTGGCATTTGTATTCCAAACATGGAATGTATGGTTACTCCTAGACTGTCTCTAAAAGTAAAAACATCTTGAGAGATGTTTCTACAAACAGGGGAGCTAAGAATACAAAGAATAAGTTTTCTCCTTCCTGTCTCACCTGTCAAGTGGACAAGTTCCAAAGATGGAAACTTCATGTCAGATATTGAGAAATATTAAGATTAAAAAATAAGTTTTAAAAAAAGAGAAAATATGATATGTTATATTTTCAAAACAAATGGTGTCTGGAAAACACAGGAATGATTTTTGGAAATACACAGTGTGCCCTACTCACTAATTTCTGCTTTCTAGAACAGAATGCCACCCAGTAGTCCAGATAATGAAATTTTCATGACTATATCCAGCACTTTGAAGACATAGGCATGCCCTTGAAAGAATACATTAAGGATTTTGCAGAAACACTAACACATCACCTTGCAATTAGTAACTGAGTTTAATGTACAGCAGTTTGGATTCTGGTCCACTGATATAAAGCTGCACTTTGTAATAAAGTAGAGCAGACAGCAGCCTGGAAAGCTTGGAAAATGATATTTACACCTCCCAAGGAACAGTCAGCACCTGAAATGTACTTTTATGTGGGGCTAATCCTCCTTTTGGCCAATGCTTCCTCTTTTGAGTATTGTAGAGAAGACAAATAGTGTTAGCATGACATGTAGAAGTGAGTGTTGTGTTGATGCATGCATTAAACAGACTCAAACTGCATCGTTCATGTGCCTTAGCTTAAAGCATCCCAGTCTCTAACATATGGCATGGGTATGCAATCACCCCAAAAATGTGTTTATGGAAACTGTCAGATTACTTTATTTCTTTTAAATCAAACACAATTTAACTCTAGGTGGAAGCAGTTTCAGTCTTCATTGTTATTGGCGGAGGTTTTTGGTACTCACGGGGATATATTTCTTGGACTGTTGAAGTCAGACTGGATGTGGTGACTGGAAGTAGCCAGTGAACGCCAAGTAAGAGTGATGCCACCATTTCTTAGTGGAGGCAGTAAGTACATGGTCATGGCTCCACTAGTCAGGCCTCATTTCCTTGATCAAGAAGCTTCAAAAGCACATTTTCCACTTGGTGTCACTCTCTATAGAAGTGGGCCAATAGATCCACATTCAAAAGGACAACACGACCTTCACTGAGTAAAGCCAGGGACGTTTGGGAGTGATATTGATATTGCTGCAGAGTCCAGTATTTCCTGTATGTTCTCGGTCATTCAGGAAAGAGAAAGACTTTAGGTGAGGAAAATGAGAGGTCCCCTTTGTATGTCACTGTCCTGTGACCACAGACCAGATGATGGAGCTTTAGTGATCCACTTAAAGCAGGTGGCTTTATTGATTCCACATCAAAATTTGGGGTCAGATGTTTGGCTCTTGCTCAGAGACAAAGGGAAGCTCACAGTGGCTCAGTTTGGACAAGGTGTGAGGAGGTGGAGCTGAGGCCGTATGACTGCATGCACACCTCACACACAAGCAGCTCTGGTGGGGTGGGAGATGCCTGGAAGATTACAGGAGGTGTTGTACTGCCTTTAGGTTCCAGGGTCACTGCAGACAGCCCACTGTTAGCACAGCACAGAGCAGCCACAGAATACCCCGAGTAGGGGTTTCTCCCTCTGTCCATCCTCTGGCCAGCACCAGTCCTCTGCAGGATGAAGAACAGGGACTGGAAGTAGATGGTAGATGTAGAGAATGAGAGCCCCCCACCCCCCAAAGTGAACAAGAATCTGACATAATCTCTAATAAGATCCCAACAGTAGCTGTGTAGGTACAGAGGATTTAATTCTAAAATTTATGTGGAAGAGTACATGCTCTGTGACAACTACAGCTTTCTTTGAAAAGAAATTTAGTGGACTAGTAAACTAGCTCATTAAATTTCCTTTTAAAGACTGTTGAAGTTCACTGGCATGGGTGTGCTGCTGGTGGGGGCAGGCGGGGTAGGGTGGTGGTGAGGAGGCTGGTAAGCTTGTGGACTTCAAAGTTTTAAGATATGTAAATATCTGATAAATTAATAATAAAATTAAAAAACAAGAAATTCAGTGGAAAAGATTAATTATTCTCTTAATTATTCAAAACAGTAATTGAGAGAACATAACACTAAAGAAATAGGCAGAGACATTAATGGAACAGAGAATTCAGAAATAGTCACATTAGGTCCAAATGATTTTTTAACAAAACTGAAAAAAAAAAATACATCTTTTTACATAATTGGTACTGGAGTAATTGAACATCCATCAGCAAAACAAAGCAAAACAAATCTTGACCTAAATCTTACCTTTCACATAATTTAACTCAAAATAGCTAATGGACTTAAATATAATAGGTAAAATTATAGTACTTCCAGGGGAAAAAAAAATAGGAGAAAGTCTTCTGAAACTAGAGTCAGGTGAAGATGTTTAGACTTGACACTAAGACCTTCCACAAAAAGAAAGTTTCATAAATTTTATAGCTTCCAATGTTTTTAAATTTCTCAATGAAAGATACTATAAAGATGATATAAAGACAAGTAACAGCTGGGGCATTTTTTTGCCAATAGTATATTTATAATAAAATTTCCTAGAATCCAGAAAGAAATCTTAAACTTCAACGGTAAAAAAAATGTAACTAGAAAAAATGGCCAAAAACATAGATGGACATTTTACTTAAAATGATATGCAGATGGGAAAATACATGAAATAGTTTTTAGCACCTTAATCATTGGAGAAGTGAGTTAAAAACATAATGTAATAAAATGACATAGCTCAGAATGGTTGAAATGAAAATATAATGACAACACCAAATGCTCATGAGGATGCAGAGGTACTAGATTTCACATATTTCACTGACAAGAATGCAAAATGGTATAGTCAATCTGGAAAAGAGCTTGGCGGGGTCTTAAAACAGTAAACATGCCATTATCATAAGAGCCAGAAACTGTACTTCTGTATATGTATTCCAAAGAAATGAAATCTAGTGGTCACACAGGAAGTTGTCCATGAGTGTTTGAAGAAGTTATATATATATAATAATCAATTGAAACAACCAGACAGCCTTTTTGGGTAACATGATTAAACAAACTTTGTTGCATCCACACCATGGGATATTACCTCGCAATAAAAAGGAATAGATCATTGATTCACATAATGACTTGGAAGCTCTCAAGGGAAGGGTGTAAATAGTAAAAGCCAATCTCAAGTGATTATCTTTTGGGTGACTCAATTTTTATCACATTTTCAAAATATAATTGAAGATGGGCAACAAATTCATGCTTGGCAAGAGTTAGGGATTAGAGAAAGACGAAAGTGTTTATAGAGAGGTACTACACAGAAAATGTGTACTGTGCTAAGTCACCGCGCACTAAAACCAGCATTGCTTACAGAGAGCTATCTCTTTGCTCCTTTATTTTCTTGGTGAGATTTGATGGAACTGAATAAATGGACAGCAGAGGTGAGTACAGGAACTTTGAGATCCCATTTAGGGTCAGTCAACAAACTGACTCATGGAATTTGGAAGTTGAGACAAAAGCAAAGTGAAATTAGGCCAACATCATGTTGATTATTCTTGGGGGTGTTTCATGTGGTGAAGAGACCATGTACAAAGGTGCAGACCAAGCATTCAGGATGGAGTAAGGCATATAGAGGAGGCCCGTAGGAACTAAGGTGTAAGGAGGGGAAAAGGAACCTAGAGGCCTTGGGCAAGAATTGGGTTGACACCATCCACATCAGAGATGGTCATCCTTGAGGATACTGCCTGAAGAAATACTTCAAGGCTCTAAACAGAAGCTGTTCCAGAGCAGCCAAGTAGAGTCACTCAAGAGAACATGAGATAGAGAGTCTGACCACAGATGCAGCAGGATCGGAATAGAGGCATGAGCTACTTGAAGTGAAGGGTGGGAAGCAGGCCTGGAACAAGTTCAGTGTCCAGAAGGAGACAATGGCAATGACTTCTCACAGCACGTTGAGCCATAAGCTGGACACGGCCTCAGGAGTTCAGCATGCAGCTGGCAAGCATAGATCAACAGATGCTACAATACCCTTCCCAGCATCCTGGCCTGGTGAGAGCTTTGCAGTTTACAACAGGTTTTGCATATCTCACTGATTAGAAGCATTAATTAATTAGCAGCAGGGCAATATGGTGTTGAGGTCTCTGAAATTACAGGACCTGACTTCCAGTTGGCTTTGCTGGTTATAAAAAATAGATCCTGCTCAAGCTACTTAATTTCTCAGATTCTGTTTTCCTGCCTATACAATAAACAGGAATATAATGTTAACTGCTATACTGAGGATTATATACACTCGTGAGTAGGGGGTTTATCAGAGTGCCAGGCACAGAGTGAGTAATGATACCCACAATTATCACTGTAATTATCACCATGCTGTTATTGTTATCCTTGAATCCATACTTGTAATGTCTTTCTCTCCCCAGAGATGTGAGCTTTCACAGGTCTGCCAGTCCCCTGGAGAAACCACGGACCTAGAGAGCGAGGTTTCTGTCAGACAAGTAGAGGACTTTCCAAGTTCTCCAGCACAGGGTCGAGCAGCCAGATATTTACGCTTTTAGTGTAACCCCTTCTTTCTTAGCCTTTTTATACATTTGAGTACAAGTCAAGTCCTTCATCCCCATTTCCTTCTGCAGCCCCTTTCTCAGTCTTTGGAAGTGAGATGCCATAAAGAGACACCCCCTAGGGTGCACTGAATCACAAAAGCAAGGAAAGGCATTTCACAGCATTGGAGAACATTCTTTGATTTTTTTCCAGGATCACATTTTTTTTCTCCAGTTTCTTTTGTCTCTAGGTTGAAAGATTTAAAAAAAAAAATCACACGAAAGACTCTGTGTATCTTTTGAAAGGTAAAATAGAACCAGCTGAGCCTAATCAACTTCCAGAGGTGCCATAAATACCCGCTGGGGCTGGGCTGTAAAAGCACAATCTCTCTGATATGGCAAAGGAAAAGTGAGAGCTAGAGGGAAACTATCCCCCCTCTCCCTGCCATCAGCTCTGCGATAAACACTATTCAAATTTGCTTGTGCACTTACCTGGCAATTTAGGGGCTGGTTTGAGGAGTAGAAAGAGTACCTTAAATGAGGGCTCCCCAGACTTTACTATTTTAGTCCAGTTGCTCCCCGAGGGTGGAGTTGCCCAGTGTAAATGATGGAAAAAACAAGCCAGGCAGCCTAGAATTAGGCTGCTGAGGGGATGTTATGGGAGGTCACCTCCTTTTTTACTTGAGTAGTAAATCTCTAAACTGTGTGTCTGACTCCATCTTCATCTTCAGTCAATTAGGATGAGTTAAGTCCCCGCTTGTGCCTTAAAGTTTTCCTCCTTTAAGATCCACTCATAGGGTCCCCTGCTTTCGGCATATCCTGATTCTCTTCTGCCCTCTGGTTCTGCAGACATCATAGATAACAAAATGAAAACTATTGGGCATGAAATATTTCCCCATTCAAAGTCAATATCCTCCCATCCCTTCCTGAGAGGGAATTCTTTAACCCTGCAAAAGGTCCACAACTTTCTTGATTCTCCTTTCACTTCTATTTCCTCTTCAATTTTCTCCTGTAAGTCTATCTCCTTCTTCTTGGCCATTAGGTTCTATGAATAAGGGACAGTTGGGGAACATCAGAGCAGTGAAGACTTGGGTAAAGGCTACTGTGGTGATCTAGATTCCTAGAAAGAGGTAGCCTGGCCTGAAACCAACCCGGGGAGATTGGTTTCCCAGGTATAGAGCCAGGATGTCGCTGCCTGTACTCTCTGGGTATATGGCATATTCAGCTCAGCCCCAGTTGCAGACCTAGACAGAAACCCAAAATACATTTCTCTCTCAGGTTTTAAGGGTCCCAATTAGGCTCAAACTGACTTTTGTGCTTCCTCAAAGGTATCCTCCCTTGAATGTGCTCCCACGCAACCTACCATTCAGGTTGCTCTGAGATTTAGTCCAACAAATACTAGAGTTAACAATAATTCCAAGGAAGGGACTCTTCCAGAAATACCTCACCCTGCTGTGTCACTTATCAACTCTCACCTGGTAGCAGGGTATCAGAGGACTACTCTCACCAATTTGGCTGGCATCAATGTATAACAGGAACATAGTGATATCCCAGCAGATAAGATAAGAAAGAGATAATAAGTATTGTTCTGTATTCTAAATAACCTTTCTTCCATCCTCCTTATTTCTTATATCAGAACCATTATCTTAGTTACACAGATTTGTCTACTAAGTCAAAGACAGGGTAAACATGTCAGAAAGGACCTACCACTCTCTCTCTCTCTCTCTCTCTCTCTCTCTCTCTCTCTCTCTCTCTCTCTCTCTCTTCTCTCTTTGTGGTCTGTGTGTGGTGTGTATACACAGGTTTCTGGCTACTTTTTCATTCCTTTTCTGAAAATACTCCCATAGACACTTATTTTAAGTGATTTATAATTAAACAACACTAAGAGAAAGAAATAGAAAAAAAAAATAGGAGGCCTGGGGAAGTGGGTAAAAGATAGTAATCTCCTGAGGTGGTTCTAGATTTTTTCCTCACTGTTTTACTTTCTCTAACATGAGGATCACCAAACTTCGCTCCTTCACTCTTAAGTCAAGTCCCTATACCTGGAATCTCAGAAGCTGAGCCAGTAAGAGACACTGCTTGCCTTGAGACTATTAGTCTGGCAGCCTGTGACTAGGGAGAAGGATTTAGAAGTAAAAGGGAGTGGCTGGCTGGGGAACAGCATGAGGTTGGTCTCCACAAAACAGATCTGGATTTAGAACTACAGAGGGAAAAGTGCTGAGGACCCCAACCTCACCCCTGCTTAGCCTGCAGGCATGCAGGGAGGGGACTCCTCAGCTGGGCCCAGGCTCCCTCAGCATTGGGCCAAAGCTGCCTCCACCTCTGTCATAGCAAGAAAGGCCTTTCATGTGCACCTTGGATGCATTTTCTCTTGTTCCATGGTGGTTCCCTTAGCGTACCAATCAGTGCCTCAGTTCCCTTTTCTGTAAAATGGACTGCGCAATCTGTTTTTATATTGTGCTTGATCTTTCATATCCCAGAGTTTGACCAGTGATCATTTCCTTCAGTCCCATAAAAAGGGTTACATTATGATGTGTCATAAAGTAAGAATCTTATACAAGATGTTAATATTAATGACTTAAAGATACAATAGCATATATCTTTGAGAGCTTATCACTTGTCAGTCATGGGTATTTATGCATTACATGCATGACCTTATGCATGTAATGTACAACCCAAATGAAAGGCACAAACTATCACTTTAATCACATTAAAGTTGAGAGAAAAGATTATTTCAGTGATTGGACATAATGAATACCACCGTTAGTATCATCACCAGTATCATTGTCGTCATCTTCTCCATCATGTCATTTTCTATTCTCTTTTTTTTATTCCTTCACTTCCTAGTGACCCTTTCTTCTTTTACTTTCTTTTCTCCAATGTACTCCAGTGTAATCTGAACTGCCTCAGATATTAAAACCGAAGAAGTTCAGATATCCCGGAAGGCAAAGCAAAGGAAAAAAGGGAATGAGTGTTGAAAGTGAAACAGAGAATCAAGGGGGAGACTTAAGGAGTTGTACTGCATAAATAATTTTGTAAGGTGAATACTGGGAAATCACCCATTCCTCCACTTTCTGTTTTGAGGTGATTGCAACAATGATTTCTTTTCAACTAACCCAATTTACACAATCTGTTATTTTGAAGCTTCTTTGGAAAGACTTAGTAGGGGTGAGAAGCAGGGCAGAGGAACCCTGCTTATTGACTTATTGTGGTGTGTCCCTGGGGTCCTTGTGGTTCTGTGGGCTCTATTTCCCAAAGGATGTTTGGAGTTGAATCTCCCTATACTCTGAAAGATTCTGACCCACTGCCAAGAATTCTATGGGCACCACTGGAAGACATTCAAATCTCAGAGTCAAACATCCTGAGGTCTGCTACCTATTAGCTGTGTGATTTTGGGCAGATCAACCCACCTCTATCTCCAAGTAAATGAAGAGTGTTTTAAATAAGCAGAATTATAAAGACAGGTGGCACCTTTACCTCTGTCATGTCTGAGGCTATTGTCATTAATCTGTCATTGCGTTTTATTTCTTTATGAGCCCTGATCAGGCCATTGGTGTTTTCCTCAAGACTGTCACTCTCCAACACATGAATAAACTTGGCAAATAACACAAAACCTCTAACTATCCCAATTTATTAGTCCCAGAATCACTACTAATGTGGCATCAGATATGATTCAATTCTCTGGTTTCCAAGAAAAAAATCCCTGCAGAGTCCAAGAGGGTTGAAGAGAATCTGCATAAACAGTGACAAAGAGCTGAATTTCTGCCACGCTCGCAAGGTTCAGTGCGGATCACAGACACAGCACTGTTATTTGTACTGTGGCCAACAAGAATGAATCTGAGGCAATAAAAGGATTGAGGCTCATGTTTTTCATTTAGACTTGCAAACAGGGGAGGGAGGGACAGAGTTTAAATTGTGTTCGTGTGAGTCGGTGTGGTTCTCAAACCCAGTACCATAACCTCTAGGTACAGGTCCATGTTAAGAAGTCTGATATAGCAAGAGAATTCCTAAAAAGCCCCACAGACTGAAACATCCCAGTGAGGCCTCATTAATACTAATGGTTCATAAGACTCACCTTCTGAACCGCTTAGGTGAATCACAATCTGCCCAACTTGTCCTTCCTCAGTATTTCTGGTAATCTGGGGAATGTTGCCAAGAAGTTCAAGACCAAATTCCCTTTCTTTGAGTGAGGCTACTGCTCCTCCTTGTTCTTATTCCTTAGTTCTCAGTCATCATTCTTGCTGGAACCAAGAATTTTCTGTCTGGTGGACACAAATGTGACTCTCAAGCATAACATTTTCTGAAATGCTCAACACTCTCCCACTTCTCTTTTGGTCACCATCGTTTCTCACCCCTCCTGCTCTATCTGGTACAGTAATTTCCTCACAGAGATCCTGAGACACTCTTGGGAGTCAGCAAGTTGTGGTTGTCTGATTTGCACATGAGTGCACAGGTACAGGGTGTGCTGGCTAGGACATTCCAGGATTGGTGCTTTGTTTAAGTAGTATCACCTTTCCTCTCTGATTGAGGAGGCATTTGTCTCTTTTGTCTCTGAGACAGTTTTCTCTGAGACAAGATAGATAACTCCACCTCTCTGCCTGAAGAGACTGATTTTAGAAAAAAGTAAGGAAGATAATATACCTAAGAGTATTGTCAAAACAATGGAGATCCTGTTCATGGGGGCTGGAGTTGCAGGAAACTTCTAGTAACAAAAGAAAAAGCAGAGCAGTAGAAATTTAACAGAACCTGCAAAAGTAGAGATTTAACAGAATCTACAAAAGTAGACAATACTTTTGGGATTATGGTCAAATATAGGAGCCAGTAAGTTATTCACACACCTGCCAGGAGAAAGTCTACACCCGCCAGGAGAAAGTCTACACCCGCCAGGAGAAAGTCAGAGTAGGACATGGGACAGATCTAAAACATGACCCATCAGAAAAGGGTAGAAATCTCACTGGTACAAGAGACAAATAAATCCTGACTGATACCAACCTAACAGTAAGACACCGATCCAGGGGAGATGTCTGAAAAACCAACCTTGAAAATAAAGTCTCATTTTCCCTGGCAGTCTGGACCAGCATATGCATGTCTATGGTTAGGGCTCCTCAGAAGGAATAGAATAGGAAAATGTCACCAATTGTTCGCTAACCTTAGGGGTCAAACTACATTTCCTGAACTGTGAAAGTGGTTTGGGTTTCTTTGTCCCTTCTCAGTCTTCTAGCACAAATAGCAGGCCAAGTGCTCCCTTATTCATAATACGTCTCTAGTAGGTATGTAGGGAACATGATGAGCAGAAAGTGAGTTTTTGTGGTGCATTTGGGTGTTACATGGTGGTCTTATTTCTATCACTGTTTAGCTGTGTATGTGTTTTTGAGAAGGTTTTTCCAAACTCTCAAAGTTTCCCTCTCCTCAGTTGGTAAAATGGTCTCATTAAGAAGACCAATCTGGCCGGGCATGGTGGCTCGTGCCTGTAAGCTTCAGCCTATGAAGCGGCTGGGGCTAGGGATCTCAGTTCGAGTGCCACCTAGGGCCCATAGTGAGACCTAGTTCCAAAAAATTAGCTGGGCGTGGTGGCGCATGCCTGTAATCCCAGCTACCTGGGAAGCTGAGGCTGGGGATTGCTTGAGTCTGTGGTACCCCGGGCAACGAGAGCCTGCGGTTCCATGGGCAAAAGTAGCAAGACCTAGTCTCCAAAAAAAAAAGACCAATCTTACAAGTCTCTTGTGAGGATTATAAACAATGATTTCACAGTAATGGGGACACAGTAGACACCCACAGAAATAAGTTGTTTTGTAACTTAAAGCCAGAAACAAACGAGAACAATTCTCTGATTCATTTGTCCCGGAATGAGGTGGAGCTCCTCATTGTCAGTCAGACAACAGCAAAGCTTAGCTGGTAAGTACAGTTAAGGCAGAGAAACCTGCAGATGCAGAGGGCCCCGGGTCTCTATCAGCCCACAAAAGGGGATTCTAAGTGAACCCGAGGGCTGTTAACGTTGACACATGCTGGGGGACATCATCTGTGGTGAACAAACCCATTAGGATGATGAAACCCCAAAACTCTGTTCGACCTTCAGTGGTTCATTATGAACAAAACATGACGACTTCATTTGAATGGGGGCTAATGCTGAACAGATGGGCTGGCAAGGCAAAGACCACAAAATACTGTCTCCAAAAATTAAATAATGTTCTGTAAACCCTGAATCCTGTTCTCACTTTTCAGTCTCTGTAAGAACTAGCTGAGACTGAGGAAGATGGCTGACAGGAAATGGAGCATGACTAGAGAAGGCGTTTATGCTTCTGCAATACTAAGATATTTTTACTAGTTAGCTCCTAGCAGGATGAAGATGAGGTGTATGAAAAGAAAAGGGGCAGCCAGAACACATGACCCTTGAAGAGGCATCTTTCATGGGAGTGGGTTCTTAAAATCAACTCTCATACTGCTATGAGGTGATGACCAAAGATGACCAAAGGAAAAAGAAAGTGAACAATTACTCAGCTTGTGTCAGGCATTCACTGCACTAGATTCGATACATATATATGTATACACACTATTTTGCAACACCAACTGTCTTCTAAGGTGTTTTTCACTTTATTTGATTTTTGATTCTCTCTTGTTTTGCTTTTTGGTTGATACCAGAATATTGCTGAAATTTGGGGTCAATTCTATGATATGGAATTTGAAGCAGAGTTTAGAGACTAGAAAATCAGTAAAAATGGCAGAAGACAGTGCTCTCTGAGACCCTTGTAAATTTTTATAGGATTAATTATGACTCAATTGCATGAAAATCCATATATAATTGTAATTCCATGTCTGAGCTGATGTAGGAACACAACAGAACAACAAATAGAAGTTGAACATAGGTGAAGCATAGACATTTAAATTAAGGCATCAGTAGAAATTGTGGGGAGGGATTTGGCTCCCAAGGATGTGGAATTAGGGGTTTAAGCAAAACCAAACTGACTTGATTTATATTGTTTTATTTCATTAAAATTGACAAAAATTCTAGGGTTGGAGATTATTGACCCCATTTCATTAGCAAATTAGAGATCAACAGAATAAAAGGGAAAATAGTAGGTGGGAGAGTTAGAATTTACATTCTATTCTATTTAATCAGAAAAATTATGACTTACAAGGACCACAGTGAGGCCTGCTCTCTTGGCCTGGGACCATCACCACATTGCGAGACACTTGACCACACGTGCAGATTCTGCTTCTGACACAGAGCTTGCTGCCTCTGATATAGTTGGCTTCCTAAGCTGCTTCTCCTTAACACATTTAAAAGAAATAACAATCTTTTAAAAACTGACACCTACTCTTTATAAAAACAAAATGAAAATCCAAAAAGAAAAAAAAGGTATCAGTCAAATTCCCATGAAGGAAGTTGTTCTTAGGCGCTAAGGAACATCATGATGGGCATTTGCCTATTCAGGCACTGATCAGATAGAGGGAATTCTGTAACATTGGGAGTGAAAACCAGTAACTTTGCTGCCAGAGGTGACTGCCAGAGGTCGCTAAAAACCCATGGCTGATAGTATTATCAGTTGAACAAACAAACAAGAACCTAAATAGGAAAAAAAAGGGGGTGGGGTGGGGTACCTAGATCTGCATTCTTGAGGTAGTTAGTACTGATATTCAAGGGGAATACCTTGAAAAAAATTGAGCCATAGACAGTTTAGTAAAATATGCACACATCCTTGGAAGATGGGAAATTTCTAGCTATGTTTGGAAGATGTGAGAGGTTGGAGGGAAAGTAAAGTTGTATCAGACTGAGAATAGCTTGTGCTTTGTGTCTCCCTCCACTACTCCACTGCAAGGTCCATGCTCTTTTACATGACCAGGAGGTCACTATGCAGTTCAGACTGGGAAGTTCAAGGAGGCCAGCAGTGGTTACCCTTTCTCAAATGTTGGAGTACAGGTAAGTCTAGGCAAATTAATAGAGTCAAACAAAATCCCTTTAAAACAAAGAAGTTTTAGAATCCACATTTGCTACAATGTATTTTCTCAAAGGTCTATTTTCCTTAATAACCAAATTACAAGACTTGCTAAGAAATAGGAACATGTGACTCATACTTAGAGGAGAAAAAAATCAACACTTTGTTCTCTAGGATGGCTCCAGTTGTTAGTTGTGCTCCAGGTTATCCAGCAATTATATATTAAAAATGAAATGGAAATGGTATTTGAAGTATTTTTTAGCCTTTCTTTTTAATAGCCAGTGTGCTAATGTCTCACTATATGTCCCTTGACACATACTGCTATTTGCCACTAATCATTCCTACTTGCATTTGCTTTGCTTTGCCTCTTTTATGATTTCAAATATTTTTTGTAAGATAACGTGGGGATTTATTTATTTATTTAAAATTATTTTTTAACTTGTTCTATTTTACATCATTATCTACCCTAGGGTTCTCCCACCACCTTATCACCAGTGAACCATCTTCTTAGTTTTTTGTGCCTCTCCCACTCCTACCTCTACCCTTCCAACCCCATGCTCCATGCTTCAGTTTTGCAGAGGGTTAGTTTTAATTTTTTCTTGTCTGTTTGTTTGTTTTCCCTTTATCCATCTGATAAGTGAGATCATTCAGTATTTCTCTTTTTCTTCTGACTTATTTTTCTAGCATGATTCCTTATAACTTCATCCATGTTGCCACAAATGACATAAGTTTGTCTTTTTTGATTGATGAATAATAAAAAGACACTTCTCTGAAGAGAAAATATGTTTAACAGGCATATGAAAAAATGTCCAACATCACTAATAATCAGGGAAATGCAAATCAAAACCCAATAACATACCATCTTACATCAGTAAGAATGGAACAGATCAAAAAAAAAACAAAAACAAAAACAAAAAAACCAGGCACCAAGTGCTGGCGTGGATGTGGAGAGAAAGGGACACTTCTACATTGCTGGTGGGCATTCCATTATGATCAGTCACTCTGGAAAGCTGTGTGGAAGACCCTTAAACCACTGACAATGGAACTCCCATTCGATTCAGTAAGATTTGAGTTTTTGAAGTCACTATTAGGTTCAAAGCATAACTGAAAAATGGGTACACTTATTTACCGCACACACCACCAGCTTCCACACATACATAACCTCTCTTATTATCAGTATCACCAACCAGAGTGGTTATTTTATGGTTACAATTGATATGCCTACATCAATATGTCAAACTCTCAAAGTACATAATTTTTATTACATTATTTTGTGTATTGTATCTTCCATGGGTTTGGATATATGTATAAAGAAAATCATATAACTATCACTGTGCTACATTTTCACTGTCCTAAAAATCCTCTTTGTTCTGTCTTTACTTCTCTATCTTCCCCTCCAATGCTTGGAAACCACCGGTCTTTTACTGTCTCCATAGTTTTGTCTTTCAAAATGTCATGTATATCTCTCTATTTATTTAGTACCTCTTTAATTTTATTTATCAGAATTTTGGAGACAGGCAGCCCGGGTCTGGTCCTGGCACTCGGAGCTCCCTTGCCACTGGGGAGCGAGGGGTGTCAGGTCTCTCAGGTGAGTCCCCCAGGAGGGAGGACGGGGTGGGGAGCAGGCCCCACCTGCCAGTAAGTGGCTGCTGACGGCCTGGGCAGTGCCGTGTACCCCCCCAGTCCCCGGAAGCCGGGGGGGGGCATGGAAGGGCGAGAGGCTGTCCGGTCAGCCTGCCCCCGTGCTGGGAGCTTCCGGGGTGTGGGCAAGGTGGGGGGGCCTCTTCCATCTCTCTCTTACTTCTTACTCCAGATAAACTTCAGATGAACCAGAATATGCGCAACCCCAACCCCAACATAGAACAGGTGAGGGGCCAGGCAAAAGTCCAGCCCACAGACCTGAGCTGGACACAGCAGATGGACAACCAAGTGAACCAGTGCATGTAAGACCAGAAAAACAACCATAGCGACACGATGTCACCATGCGCTCTTCTACGCCACCGGGCCAAAACCCGGGACTTCAATTTGGAGATAGATTCAAGGAGAGCAACACACCCTCCGCTCATTCTGGAGAGGAAAGGATGACCAAAGAGGGAATAATGGGTCCCACATCAAAACTGCAAACTGAAGCAGAGGAGATGATCTTCAAAGGCCACTCGCAGAAGCCTGAACTCACAGAGAAACTTCTTGACCAACACTGGCTGGGGGCGAGACCCCCAAAGCCCGAAACCAGAGCCATAAGGAAAAGCAGCAAAGCAATAGAGACGGGATTGGATTGGAGAGGACGGCCTGCAGCAAGAAAGCATGCACAGATCACAAACGAATATAACCTGGCCAACCAACGCAAACTTAAGACTGAAAATCTAGCAGCAAGGTTCACCTGGACCCAACAACGCAGTCCCTCACCCAGAGAAAAGACACTAACATAGGAAAGAGACTAATGGACTCAGCACAGCTAATAAACAACAAAGACTGGGGTTTGAGAGAAAGAAAGGGGCACCAGAGGGAGGAGGGAGGGGGGGAAAAATAAGAGAGAGCTTGTAACCTAAAGAACAAAATTAAAAAAAAAAAATTGTCGTTAACTCACATAGATTTTGAACATATTTTGTTATTTTCGTGCTTAAGTATTAAATTTCGAGTATTTATTTTATTTGTTTCAAATTTGACCTGCTCATTGTTGTTATACAAGAAAATTAATTGACTTTTGTTTATTTACTTATATACTGCAAACTTGCTATAATTATTAGTTCTAGGAACTTTTTTGTTGATTATTTTGTATTTTCCACATACATAATCATGTCATCTGTGAATGAAGATAGTGTTTTCCTCCCCTCAGTATATATACCTTGTATCATTCTTTTCTTGTCTTGTTCCATTAGCCAGTACTTGTTATATGATGTGGAAAAAAGTGGTGTGAGTGGACATTTTTATTCTTTATCTAGCTTAAAATCTAGTTTCTCACCACTAAGTGTAAAGCTAGGTGTAAGATTTTTATAGATATTCCTTATGAAGATGAGGAAGTGCCTCTGTATCCTGAGTTTATTGAATTTTTGATCAAAAATGGTAATGAATTTTTCAAATGCTTTTTCTGAACCTATTGATCTGATGATGTGATTTTTCTGATTTAGCCTGCTGATTTTGAACACTGAGACATCTTTGCATGCCTAGGATATATTCCTCTTGGTTGTGTAGTACACTTCTCTTTATGTATTGCTGGGTTTGATTTGCTAATATTGTGTTGATTATTGAGTGTTCTTTACTTACAGTGCTTTAGTCTGGTTTGGTATTAAAGCAATGCTTGCTTCATAGAATGAGTTGGGATATATTTCCTCTGCTTCTATCCTCTGAAAAAGATTATAGAGAATTGGTATGATTTATTCTTTAGATGTTTAGTAGAATTTTCCAGTGAAACTTTGTGGTAATGTTTTTTGTATATAATGTTTTGAATCTATGTGCAAATAGTATTATAACAGGGAGTTTAGTATTTTTTAAAAAACAGAGAAGATTTTTTCCATCATTTTATGTAAAAATGTACCAAACTAACTTTATGAGAAAGTTTGTTACGGTCAGATTTGTATTGAGCCTTCAGAAGTTGCACTTGAATATAAATAATAAGCATTTAATTTAAAAAATACCATGTCATACCTATAAGATTGACAAAAGCACTTTAAAGTTTGATGCCAAATGAAATGAATATTCAAATAGAATCACTCACATTCCAGCAGAAAGGTAAACTATTGTATCCACTTGGAAAATAATGTGGTACTACCTAATTAATGAGAAGACCCATTTACAGCTCTCTATGACCAAGAAATTCATCTCATGGTTTTGTAACTTGGAAAAACAACTGAACATGTACTCAATAGAAGCATAACATACTGGCACCAGAATTTCTGCGAGCACAAAATTGGAGCCAGCTGAAATGCCCATCAGCAAAATAAACTATAATTAAATTTTGATGAACTTTTTTCAATATAACCTTTTCCAGCAATAAAAGCAAATGAATTTAGATCTATAATCATCAACTATCATAGATCTCACAAAAATAATAGTGAACAAGAAAGCAGGTTTCAGAAATATATGTAGATAATGATTCTATTAAAATATGCTTAAAATGTGAAAAACAAAAGTATGCTTTTGGATTATACAGTATATGTGTAAAACTTAAAGGAATAAAGAAATGGCAAAATAATATTCATACGAATGGTTACCTTTAAGAGATAGGAAGGAATGTTTTATTATTAATCAGATCAGAATGGTTTATATATAAATATTTGTCTTAATTTTCTTTTCACCTTATGTAGACATAGGGCAATTAATAATTTTTCAAAATAAAAATTATATATTCCAATAACATTAGAGCAATGATGTGTTAACAAAGTTTCAGTTTATGTACAAAACAAAATAGAGAAAGTTTTAATGAAAAGTACAAGATAAAATAATTTCTAATCTAGGGGGCGCCAAACACATGGCAAATGGTTTTACTTCATTATTTTATAGCAGTATGGCTTTAGCTGATTGATAGAAAGTTGTCTGTTCTTTTTCAATGCATAATCTCCCAGAACACCTGTGAGAAGTTTAGTCATATTGGTGCTCTTATTAAACAGTGTTGTTAGAGTATGATCTTTTTTTTTCTTTTTGTATTTTACAACAATATAATTTATATCTTTACTAATGGGTGAGTGCTATTAGAATCCTGAAAACAGGGCTGGGCATGATGGTGCATGCCTGTAAGCGGCAGCCTAGGAAGCTGCGGCAGGGACCAGGGATTGAGGTTCTAGTCCCACCCGGGGCAACATAGCGAGACCTAATCCTCAAAACAGAGCTGGGCATGGTGGAGTGCCTGTAATCCCAGCAACCTGGGAAGCTGAGACTGGGGATTGCTTTAGTCTGTGGTACCCCTGGTACCGTGAACCTGTGGTTCCACAGGTAAAAATCCACCCCCCAAAAAAATTGAATCCTGAAAAAAATGCACTCAAAATAACTTTGGAATAGAATACAGAGGTAATAAAAGATTATAATTAGATCAAGAATTGGTACTCATAAAGAGTATATTTAAATTATTAGATGAGAGCATATAAAGAGGCATTGAATTTATATACCATTTAGTTTACTAAAAATACTATATCAAAGCAAAATAGCACAGTACCGTTAGTCTTGAAATATGCACCTATATTTACTTTGCCATCTCCCACTCCCACTACCACTAATGACATTAAAGTCACAGGAAAATCTGGCCACACTTGACATTCAGTCCATTACACAGTTAATGACCAGAACTGAGTAGAGAATGCCTTTGCATTTGGGGTATACCTTCTCTCTTCATAATGCTTGCTACTAAATACTACTGCTTAAGTTAGGGGTGCTTGAATCTGAATTGTCTGTAGATCTTGTTAAACACAGATTGCAGAATCCCATCCTAGAGTTTTGATCCATAGCCTCCAGGATCGGGGAAGCCTGAGAATCTGCATTCTCACAAGTTTCCAGGTAATGATGCTATTGGTCCTTAACACCAGTACCCATTGTTCCATCCATCTATCTTTCTACTCAGTTCTTCCTGGTGTTTGTTTGCAGCTCCCAGTGCAGAAAGTACAAAAAATCTAAGTGTTTACAAATAATTTACCTTTTAAATAGAATAGCTAACCTTATAATAATGTTATTTCTACTCATATGCATTCTAATATATTTTCCAGAATGGTAGGAGAAGAGCAAATCATTCTTTAAATCCTGAGTAATAGCCTTGGACACACTCGTGGGAACAGATCTTATATACTGCATATTACTCATATGACCCTTCTTTTTTCAATACTAATGCTCAATTTTCAAAAGGATGCTCTGTACTTGAAATTTGTAGAAGTAATTCAAATTGTTTTCCTCACAGATAATTGGGGTAATAATATGCCCTCACAGATACCATTGAAGAAAATAAAGAAGATCCAGTGTGTCCTTCTGGAATTCTATATACATTGGTTCTCATTTCCATCTCTCTTCTCTATTTCAAATGGAAGGAATTTGATAAAATATCACAAAGAATATAGGGGTTGAGTGGCATTTTAGAAGACAGAAAGGACTTAGGATTTACCAAAATATTTACTTTTAAAGTTTGATTCCCCTATAATAAAAGAAGAAATTTGGAGATGGATGGTGGCTTTCTTTCATTTACAGACATCTCTAGTAAACACTATCTATAGTCAGGACTGTCTGAGAGAACTATCCGTGATGGTGGCGACATTCTATACCTATGTAGTTAAAATAGTCAACATTCATTATATGTGGCTCTTAGGTATATGAACTATAGTGACAGTGTTACCATTGACAGAGGAACTGAGTTTTTCAATTCAATTTAAATGTAAGTCACTAAATGGGGCTAGTAGCTTGTCTATAAGGGTGTCCAGATCTTAATTTTAAGGAAATGGATCAATAGATTCAAATCCTGATTCTTCTAGCTCCAGAATCATGTGTAAATTACTCCCTGAGTGTGACCCTACTCTCTGCCATCCCTGTGATTGTCATGAGTCAGGCATGAAGTGACTGATGCAAAGTGTTAGTGCAGTGTCAGCACACAGGAAGTGTTCAATAAATATTGACTTCATTTCTGATACTAATTGCTAGGTTGAATATTGGTGAAGTTTCTTCTTCAGTCTTCCATGAAAGAAAAGTAAAATAATTCGGTGGAAATAATACCTTATGAGTTCTTTAGATTATAGGTATTTGATTGTATGGGTAGATTTGAGCAGTTGATCTTGGAGATTTGTCACCTGGACATTTAGCAGACAATTAGGGTATTGTTAAGCTCCTGGCAACTGCACTTTGTGCATGTTTTGAAAAAGAAAGTAATTATTTTATGTGAATTCACAGAAAGGGTTAATGCATGCAATAAAGCAGATTTTGCATAAACTAATTTGAGGATTCACTCATTCACTTGAGTGCTGATCCATGTCCTGCCAGGAAACTTCCAGATCACATAGTATGAACCCAAGCTCTTTACTTTTGATTTTATGCATATATGATTTTATTTGACATTAAAGTGGACAGAGCAACTGTCCTGAGAGCAGAGACCCTGTAGGGATTTAACCTCAAATTATTTGAATTCTGTTGAGAGAGGTAATTGTTAGTCTGAATGTCTCGGTTTCCTTATCTATCTCATGGAGAGACAAAATATACCACAGAGCTGTCTGCTTTTAAGAAATATGGAGGCCATTCAATAAATCATGAGAATGAGGTACATGGAGCCCTAATGAAAATAAAGTGCATAATAGGAAAAGAAGGTGCAATATATTTTATTCAACTCTCCCGTGTGGCCATGTGGATGGATTCTTCCCAAGAGTGAGCATAATAGTAGAGCCTTTTACTTGCAGATGTGAAATGAATGTAGCTTCTAGCTGGATATTTTCCCTGGCTTTGTCCATATGAAACACAGATGTTTTACACATCATCTTTATACTAAGGCTGAGATAACCCAAGTAGATTTAAAAATGACCACATTTTTCAAATAATGCTGTTTTCCAAGCAATGTACTCTGGAAAGAGAATTGACTTCAGAATATGATTCTTACCATGATGCCTGGGACCCCCAATCTGGTAGCCTCTGGGAATCTGAATGTGGAACAGACTATCTTCTGACACACAGGAAGTAGGGCCAAACCCCACACTTTATGCCAGAGTGCCTGAGGGCTTATAGTACCTTTCACATGGGGAAAATGAGTTGACTTGGCCACAAGCAGCTTCAGGGTGTTTAGATAAAGCCTGTTTAGATGAAACCTGCATAATTGTGCTGGCCACTGGGTGTGCACATGTTGAGTGTGCACACCTGGGCCTAGGAAGAGGGGATAAGGAGCACAGAGAGCATGAGAAAGGATGTGCATGGGGTTAGAGAGCATGAGAGGATGCTAGAGAGAGAGGTTGGAGTAAGAGTGTGAAGATTCCTGGGGAGCTGGAGAGCCCCCCGGCTCTAGCCTGCCCTGCTTTGCCTACTGTGTCTGTGTAACTCCCAGAACCCCAGTAAAGAATTACACAGATTGGTGAGCTTGATGCTTGCCCTTACAATTGGCAACAAGGATGGTAGTAGTACTAAGCCCCTTAGAGCAAGTGCTAGCCACCATTCTCATGAGTCAAAAATCTGCCAAGTTGTGAACCTTCCAGGCTCAGTTATGCGGACACAGCCATCTCTCTGGCTTATTGCTTCTCTGGGGGGGCATGCAGGAGTTGTAGAAAACAAGTTACCAATAGGTTTGTCTGACAGTGTCCTTACATGCCAAGAGTGTCCTTTGGTATCACTATAAGGTGGAGCCAACAGCTGATCTCTGTGGTGCTACTTCACTTTTCCAGCATCCTCCTCTCAGACCCCTGGAATCACACTGAAAAGCTGGTTTCACTAAATTAGTCCCTACCTTGCATTTGATGAAGGAGCACAGATTAGCTGAAGTCATTGGTCCTGGGAATTCCTATGCTTTGAAAGAGAAATTTTCTTCCTCAGCAACAGAAATGTGATATTGAATACATTTATATTATAAAAATAATAGGTGCGAAACAGTACATTTGGAATGATTCAGCTACTTTTGGAATGACACAGATTCCTTTATCTGAAGACCAGTAGTCATCTGGCCTGAGGTATGGTGAGGTAAGACAGGGCTTTTGTTATCATCTGACCCCAGCTGCTTCCTCTCCCACCACCATCCCCAACACCCACCCACCTACTAGTACATTATTTACTGCCATTCATTCCCTCAGGTCCCCTGGTCCCTGCAGGAGCATAAATATGTGACCACTTGAGCGCACACACAGACATGTGCTTTCCAACTATCAAAAAGAGATAGGTGATAAACTAAAACAACTATAAGGGTAAGTGAGTTGGTCAGACTTTTTCCTCCATTAGCCTCTATGACCAGCACTGTGGTATTGTGCCCCTCCCATGATTGTACATGTCTGGCCAAGTGGGTATGCCCATGTGTGAGTGGGCACACCTGAACCTGGGAGAAAAGGCTAAAAGGGTGGCATGATCCCAGCATGAGAGCATGGGGGAAGAGAAAGATGACATGGCAAAGAGAGAATGTGAAGAAAGCAGTAGAGACAGACACCAAGGAAAGAGCTTAAAGATTCTTGGTCTGCATCCCAGCCCCCCAACCCAGGCCCTGGCCTGTCCTGCCTGATGTATCTGTGCAGCTGCTAGAACCAATAAAGAATCTAGACAGATTGGGATGTTTGCACTACAATTGATATGAATGGGATGGTTAAACTACATTTATCTGTCAACATCCAGAGAGAAAATAATTACTTCCCCCCCCCCAAAGTAAATGGTCATCAGAAAGGTAACCCTTGGTCTATTCTGTTGAACAGGAATGTGAAGAACAATCTGTGTCAACATTTTCATTCAGGTTAATGCTGATTCCCAGGTTTATGTCGATCTAAGGCCTTCCCCATACAAACCAGCGGCTTCCACCTGGGAATTTAGGATGCGGGAGTTAAGTTCAACTTCTTCATGCATTTTCAGTCTCCTTAAAGTTTCACAAAACCCCATGGTCAGTTTCTCACAGTCACATGTCCTCATGGACACAGTAGAATGGTTTCATAGGACCCAACCTTTGCATGAGGTCATCTTGCCTGGGCCAGAAACAAGTTATGTTGATGCCAAATCCTGTGCCGTTCTCCCCCAACTTTGCTTTATAAATTGTAACTAGTCACCCTTATTATTTTCCTCCTCAGTAGAGATTCATGACCTGATGTCAAAGTTGAAGATCATGGCGGCATCTCCCAGCTGCCCTTCACTTTAAAAAGTGGGTTGTAGCTGCACGAGAGTCTGTGGTTTGGACAAGTTAACAGAGAAAAGGAACAGCAGGGCAGTGACCAGGACCTGGGCCCTGGAATCCAGAGTCCAGATTTCTGACTTGTTTTAGGTGTCTCTGCTCATTTTCATCTTGACTTTTATTTTATGGAAAAATAATATAGGGTCAAAGCTGCCAAAAGCCTATTCCTTTAGGGAAACTTTTGTTTCTCCAAAGTGATAAGAATATCAGCTTACAACAGGCATTTAATATTCAGAGGCCTTGAAGATCCAGTGAGATTATTCAAAAGAACACTAAATTCTGTTTCTTTTTAATAAATTTTTTTAATCTCATAAACAGGAAATTAAATTTTCTGACCAATTCAGGGCTCCAAGGTCAGACAGGCACTTAATGAGAAGAATGTGAATGAACAGTGGCTCCAAAGGTAAAGTAAGAGGATCTTCCCAAATGTTAAGATACAGTAAGTAGCTTCAAATCTTCCAGATTTTCTTCTTTCTTTTGTTTGATTGTTGTATTTTGTCTCCCTCTTTTATATGGAAAGGAAGAGCTCTAGTGGGTTTGAATGAGAAAAGCAAGACCATAAATAAGAAGCTGACTCTCCTCCATCTAGACTGGTATGTAGTTCTGTTGTTTAGAACTATCTGGCAAACTACAAAATACACCCACTGCCCAACACCATGCTGTAGGTGCGACCCTGGCATGGTATCTTCAATAAGGTTCAGGAATAGCTGATGGAGAGATCTCTTGGCTACAGATGCTCGTTGTTCTTTTGACTTTTCACACTTAACTGTGGATCCTGACAAGAACGTATAGTTTGTGGTGAGGACAGAGGTCTGAGCCTCTTGAGATTGATACTGGTCATTATGACTGAACAAATGATGTAGCTCATGGCAAAGAAAGATGTGGCAACCTTTCAAATGCACTCTTTCACATTTAGACTGAATACACAACCCATTATTTGAATTTCTTCTGGAACCTTCCACAATCTGGACTTTTTAGTGTTTTAGTGATTTTTTCTTTATTCTTGCCACCAACATGTGCCCCAACATCAGTCATACTTGCTGTTAACTGACACTGCTCCCCATGTCTCCTCACCTGTACTCTATAGCACCACTAATACCTGCGTTGAGGATTCTTGTGAGGATTAACTGTTCAGCACAGTACTGATGATGAAGGGGAACACACTCAATAAACATCAGTTAATTTTAATCAAGTAAGCTTTTGCATTAAATGGTCTTGTTCTCCTCACTGCTCTGAAGAATTCAGAATACTCATTAATTTTTTTCTATCATTGGAGGTTCTCTCAAAGGGTGTGATTGGATGGCGACTTCCACCTGGCCTTTCTCAGCTCCAGGGGTCTGGAGACCCAAAGATTTGGCCCTCTGAGGGGTTGGGGTTACAGCAGATGGCATTTTCTTGTTTTCAATTACAGATCTTTCAGTTTAAAAGGAACCACAATGATTAAATTTCAATGCTCCCTCGCCCCACATGGCTTCAACCATTGTGAGGTTCCCTCTGACCATTGAACAGTCTGTCCTTGGAAGCTTCAAGTGATAAAAGACAACTTATTTCGTAAAATAAACTTATTCAGTTTTAAGGAATTCTAATATTTCTAAAAGAACTTCTTATTTGTATTGAGCAAAATTTGTCCCCCATTGAATCATTTTGTTGATCTGTGTTCTTCCTCTTACCTTCATGGGTTGTGCTGTCAGATGCTGAATGGCTGACAAGCTTCATTTCAGTTTCTACTGGCTTAGCTGTCAGGAGTGTGGTGATAAAGGCCAGAAGGGTGCTTTCTGCCTCCTTCAGAAAGGGAGATGGCGTCCCTTCACCAGGTCTCGCCACAGGGGAGGAGGAGGGCAGCACACAAGCATTGATTCATTGGCTGATCGTATCTAATCCACTTCTAAACAGCTGTCTTTTCTCTAGCTGTTGCCATGTTTGTTTTCTCAGTATTTTATTTTTTTTTTAATTTAAATGACTTCATTTGCTTCAGTTTTTCTTTTTTGTGTTTTTAACAAAGTCTATCTCAGCCTAAGTCTGGCTAGTGCAGGTAAAAAAAGATAACTGTTTTATCTTTTTTTTTCTTTTTTTTTAGGGTATTACCATTCATAACATTTGTCACTCATCTTAGCTGAGCTGGGGGGTGGTCTCTCCACCTCGTTGAATTTCATCACTTTATGTTCAGTTTCTCTTTTCAGGCCTTGAATGCCATTTTACATTCTATTCTGGCCTCTGCTGCATCCTGTCTCCCTTCCCACTATGATACGTCTGCAAATGTGATCAGCCTGGTGGCAACATTTTTGTCCAAGACACTGTGAAGTTGCTGGCTTTATCTTCCGGGCTTTCCGTCAGCACCCTCTCCTTACACCACACATTTTACATCACTCCTATTCTCATAACAAACTCCAACTTAAGAGTCCAACTAATGTCTTTATAAATTATAACCCTTTCTGTGGGGTTTGCATTTTAATAAATGTCTCCAGAGGCCTTAATGTTATTTCAGGCAGCAGCACAAGAAGTGAAAGGCACCAGGATTAGCAAGAAGATTGAGTCAGGAGATTGCAGAGCTGCTTAGAAGAAGGGCCAAGATAACTTAGGTGCAAAGTCCCAAGTTGGAACAAGGTCCTGAAATGTATAGGCAGTAGGTGAACTTTCTGTTTTATGAGCTGAATTGTGGTGTCCTAAGTGATTTTCAACTCTCCTCCTAGTTCTTCTTGCTGTCTGCTCCTGGAGAAACCATCCTCCCAAATCTTCACAGCAGTTGCTATGTGATTGTGAGGAACATAAGTGGCAGGGACAACTTAGAGCACCCCTTTCCTCCATCAACTGGACACCTGACCTGGGTGGGTTTCTGTTTTTTGGTGAGGATGTTCCTGGGTCCAGCTATGCTCTCCTTGTTCTGGAATCAAGTCTAACTACTTGCTTCTCTACTGGCCCTGGAGTAGGGTTGCCAGGCCTGGTAGGATTCATACCCTTCCCAAGGAGCTGCTCAGGAGACACTGTCTTCTATCTGTCCATTCAAAGTCACACAGACCCAAATTTTCTATACTATATTCCAGTTGTAGTTTCAACTACAAAAAGAAAAAAAATAATACAATAAAGAATAAAATTGTAGTATTAACTACAAAAGGAAAAAATGAACAACCTGGGAAGACTGATTTTTCAAATTCATAAAGCATCGACCTTTGGAAAACCTTATCCCAGAGTTTCAAGTCTATAACTGGTTTTACTGGAGATAAGAGTGCAGTGAGTAGATAATTATGCTCAGAAAATTAGGAGACTTAGGTCAAATGTCATAAGCAAACTTCAATAGCTATCTTGAGCCCAGGTCCCAGTCCTGGAGGAATGGAGAGTTCCAAGCCTTGCTCAACAGGCAGCTCTTGGAGATCAGAGATGGAAGCCAGCACCTTGGCCAGTGGGAGGGAAGAGCTGAGACCAGGGAACTGAGATGCTTGTCATATGTCAGGAAAACATGCCATCCTGGATAGGTCATAGCCATTGTTAAATGTAAGCAAAAAAAGTAAAGGTTATGTTCAGATCAAGCAAAGAGTGCTTTTGGGCTGCTCTATCATCAGCCCACAACTGTGACAGCCATGATGTTCATGGCTATAAACCACTCCTCCCAAATGAGACAAACTGTTGTCTAAGGCTTGCTACTCATTCATTGTGTGGCTCTGGGAAAGTCACTTAACTACTTGAAGCCATAGTCAACTCATTTGGAATAAAAATGGGCCAGAAATTGTATTCCCTCTGCATCGCTAAAATAACTCTAATTCTGTGAAAGGACTATTCTAGTACATTAGCATGCCAAAAACATTTATTTAAGGAAAACTTAATTAAAATATGACTATAAGTCACAATAGAGGTTTATTCTGGATGTGAAATCCAGTTGCTTTTGGATCACCTAGTCTCAGAGGAGCATTAAAGTAATCCAAGCAATTCACATGGTGAAGTGTAGCTGATAATCTATACCATGAGGCCATTCATGGAGGGTTTTTTCCCAGAAATCAGAATAATCCAACTTGGAACACTCCTCTGAAAGAAAGTTGGAGTATTCAGAGTACAGTTCTATTTTAGCCAAAGGTATAGTCAGAATCCTTCGCTATCAAAGGAGAAACTGTCCTGAGATAAAGCCAGAACCTAGACTCCCAGTCCTGGGGTTGCTTGTTTGTTCTCTTCTTTTAACCTCTCAGTCTCTTAATGAAATGCAGAGAGCCCCTTGGAAATGTAGACAGTGCCTATTGTGATGTAGAAGAGTTGAGTGTGATAAGCTTATGCATGTAAAAAAGTAGAAGAGTTCAGGGTGTGTGTGTGGGGGGTGTGTGTGAGGGGGTGGGTTCTTAGAAAATAGGACATTGAACTCCATTTGGTCAGGGAAAGGGAGTAAAATGTCCAGGAAACAGCTCAACAGTAACAGTCAGGAATCTAGCACCAGCAGAACTTCTCTCATACCTGGAAGAGGCTTCTGAGGACACTGGAACAGTTTCTTGATGTGGTGTACAATGAAGACAGTAGCTCTTAGACCAGCCAGTCAGAAATATTACTTTCCCAAAAACTTTAATGTCTGCTTGGAATTAGTTATCATTATAGTCTCTTCTTTATGGGTTTAGTATACTTTTTAAAAATTTTTCTTCAGTGAAGAAAAACATAAAAAAAAAACCCTCATAAAAACATCAAAAGTATCATCTATAATCTTATCAGGATGCAACATTATGAACATTTTTTGAGGAAATTTGGATGTAGATATTTTTGCCTTTGCTTAACTATAATTCAGCATGTCACAATTATCAATACAGTCTATTATTTTGTGTGCTACTCTTTAATGCTTTAAAAAATTTAAATATCAATCTTCCACTTGATTCTTTATACTCATTCCAAATCCCTTATCTGTACTTCTTTCATTATAGGATTTTTCTTATTGATCATTTCTAATATGGAAAATAAACTTTAGGAATTTTGCATATTTATTTTGTATTTACCCATCACCTGAATATCACTATTAACAAGTATTTCAATTAGTTATTATAGATCTCAGCATATGGGAATGATATATGTGTCTCTTTTCCAATGATTACAGCCTTTAAGCTTCTTGCCATATGTAATAGCTGGAGCAGTAGTAAGTTATCATATTATTTTCTCTTTAATTGTAATAGCTCTAAAATCACAACATTTGGGTTTACATTTGGCTTTAGTATATCACTTTCAAGTGACTGTTTGCTATCAATTTAAGTAATATAAACATTTATTGATATTTTTTCTAAATTAAAAAAATCATTTGAAATTAGTAAGGAATATTGAATTTCTCAAATGTTTCTATCTATTGAAACAATTATGATTTATTTCTTCCTCTTTTATTTCCTATTGTGATGCTTATTTCTACTTTACTCTGAAATTAAACTAATTCAAAAGGTTGGATGACATTTTTATTAGTGTAACCTATTCTCTGTAACAAAAGCTCCAAACCATCAGTAGCTTAATGCAATAAAAGCTTATTCCCTACTCTCAAATCAGACCCTTGTTGATGGGTGACAGAATGTTTCACTCAGTCATCCAGGAACCCAGGATCCTCCTTAGCAATGGCACCATCTTCTGGGAGATCTAGAAGATCCTTTCTTGTGGAGTGTATGTAGAGTGTACAGTAGAGAGTATGGAGGACAGTAGAGGGTAAAGGGTATGGGACCAGTAGCATGTATGGAGGCAGGGGCAGTAGAGAGTATGGAAGAGAGGACATCTGCTCAAGGAGTGGATGGTACTCGCTTTCCATTGCTGAAAGGTAATCTCCTGATTTTACACAAGTCCCAAGGGATGATGGGAAATACAGTGTAGTTGTGTGCATGGTTGGGAGAAGAAATGGGGGTGGTAAACAGAGGACCTGGTTTCTTGTATTGTGAATATATATGCTTCCATGGTGTGTATTGTTCTTCCAACAATCTGCTAGATTCTATTCTGTGTATTCCAGTTAGAGAATTACATATTTATTAAAAAATAATATTGGCTACTTACTTTCCTCTTTCTGTGTGATCTTTGTAACATATTATTATGAAACAAGATTACCAATGTTCTCTTCCCCACCTCAATTTATTTTCCTATGACCTAAACACAGTTGTGACATACCTAGATTGTTTCAGAATGGTTCCTTTTTCAATTTATTTTCTAAGTTGAGACTTTATATCCAGATTGTATTGTTATTAAAATGTTATTATTTTACAAATTTAATAACTATTTAATAAACTTTCCAGTGAAAATTATTGAGACTAAACTCTGATTAAACAAACAAGCCTCATTCCTTTGCACTGATATTTTTTGTGAATTCTTAAGGAAACTCCAGTACATGGATTCATCTCCCACTTAGTTCCTGCTTTGATTATTTTTTATGATTTTCTCTTGAACTTATTAAGTTCTTTGGTTGTGGAGGTGATGAGAATGAATATCAATTCTTATTTTATGTAAATTTAAAAAAGCTCAGATTATTCCTCTTTCAAAAATACTGGATCTGTTTATACAGGCTCAGTATCCCTTTAGTTAAGGGTCAGAAATTTGTTTCCTTTTCCCTCAAACAAGGGAAGGCAGTTTTTTCTGACCACTTCAGGAAAGTTTGCACTTTTTGATTTATAGCATTTTTAACAGGCTCACTGTTGGTTTTTTTTTTTTTTTTTCTGTATCAAGGTCATAAATTTACCCATACATCTCTACACAAAACTTATTTTCAGTAACTGATCTAATCTAATCTGTCTCATAACTCCCTGCTTTGATAAGTACTAAGGATTTGGAAAGGGTTATTTGGACTGTTAAGGCAGTTCAAATAGTTGCAGTTAAGTCTTGTCTTGTTCAAAACAGACTACTAAGGGTAACATTGAACTTTTCCTATTTCCTTTGCTCTCCTCTTCTTATAATGCACTGTTTAGGTTTCTGCGGGTGTGTTGCTGTGTGTCCTTGTGCTCTTGGGGAGTGGACTTCATGCCTACATATGGAAGTCTGAATAAGTTCTCCATATCATCTTCTATTTTTGCCAAATCCCTGGTCTTGCAATCAGGGCCACCTGACCTTCACATTGGCAGTAGCATTTGATGTCACTGACCTCACACCTTTTTACCATCACTGTTGAACACTGAATGATAAGCCAGTTCTTGATATCTTTCTCTTCCTAACTCCAGGAATTTGTTGGTCCTCAAGTTCCATCCACTACCCCTTCCCAGGAAATACAGGCACTCCTGAACCCTGACCTGTTACATGGTGGCTGTGGGAAGCCAGTGATGTCACTGTGGCTACTTGTCCAGCTCCTTCCTCTGCTAGTGCTACACTATTTCTTCTACAACTTTTGGCCACGTGTTCAGCCAAATGAAGAGTGTTTCTTTGAAATGCACAGTTTCCTACATTATACTATACTCAGGAAGTGACTCAATGCTTTAATATTATATAATTTCCTCAAACTTATCTAAATTTTTATGGCTCCCTTTCCCAGATTTGGTGATACCACACCATATGCATCCCTGCAACTCATCTGTATTCTAAATCCTCCAGGAATAGAAGGGGTGAAACTTCCACATCTCTTAACAGTCTAGTTCTGCTCGTGTATGTTGAGATCTCTCCATTCTGTGTTTATGATATAATTGTTACCAGGTCTGACTCTTGGTAAAGAGTCAAAAAATAACAATGAAATATATATTGGGTTCATATCCACCAAACTGCTCATTAAAAAAGAAGGAGGTTTTGCTTTCTGGTGTTCCACTTAGGAATGCCATTTGTTCTGGAAAAATCCTCATAGGATGGATTTCCTATCTCCCTTCTAGCCAGCACTTCGGAGATGAGATATTAGGAGTCCTTCTCTGACATCTTCTAGAGGAAGGAAGTTGTGAGTTAGTCCTCTGCCTTTTAAAATTCAGACCCACTTGCTTTATTCAAAGCAGCAATATCCACATATAGATAATGCTCTATTTCATGGTCTTTTCATATTCTGCTACTCTTTCTACAGAAACCCAGAAATAGGGGATTTAGATATCAAGATTCACATTATCATATTAAGTATACATCTGAATAATTACAATAAATAATAAAGCTAGGAAACATGAAATAAATCATTTTACTGAAAAAGTGTTTTTTATTCTTTGTCTACAAACTTAACATCTCTGTACTATCAGAAAGACCTTTCCCCCCAAATAGTGAGTGAGTTCTTAAATACTTCCTTGTCCGATTTCTCTTTTGGTGAACACTATCATGTTTTTAGTAAGTGACAGATGACATAGGCAAGGAGTTTGGGAGAGAATGGAGTATTTCAGTGTGTGATGCTTGCACCTTTGCACCACTGGGACCCCTCGCCCATCAATGTCAGAGACATTGATGTCTGAAAAGAGTGTGGTATGCCACCATATAAAGAGTGTGAAATGTACAGTAAATAGCTTTGATTCAGATGCCCTAACTCTTGCTATCTGTATGACTCTTGCTGCATCTGCTTAATTAAAATGGTCTTGTTCTCACTGCTCTGAAGAATTCAGAACACTCATTAATTTTTTCTATCATTGGAGGTTCTCTCAAAGGGTGTGATTGGATGGCGACCTCCACCTGGCCTTTCTTAGCTCCAGGGGTCTGGAGACCCAAAGACTTGGCCCTCTGAGGGGTTGGGGTTACAGCAGATGGCATTTTTTTCTAAACTTAAGGTTCCCTTTCTATAACCACATCTGATAAGAACATCTTCCTGCTAGTTGTGGCAAAATACAAAAACTTGGCACAGAAGACATCCAATCATGATAATTCTTATTATTACTGTAGTTATAACAGTACTAATAGCACTGATACTAGCACTGGAACCCCTCTTGTCTTGCCAAATCAAATTGACTGCTCAGTAGGCTGAACATAATTGCATTCCACTGCAAACATTTCAGGGATAAGCAATGACTTCCTGATCACAGAGCTTGTTGAGAATTAGGAAGATGGAGCTTCCCAAAGACAGCTCTCCCCACCACCCACCTGGTGGGAAGTCATTTGCAAGATCTTGGAGTGGTTCTTAGGGGGACAGTTGACCCTCAGCACGCACTGGAATAACAGGACCCATTTATGGCTGACAATTGGCTCTCACCCAAATGGCTCATGAAGTGTATTGGCCAAGCATTCATTTTACAGTCCTTTTAAAAGAGGGCTCCAAATGTTTCTGAATACCCTAAAATCCAAGTGGTATATGTGCAAGGGACCACCCATGTGTGCTAGGGTTTCTCTTCTAGAAGCAGGAGCTCATTCCAAAAGCTACACTTGCAGTGCCTTGCCAGCCCAGCTTTTCCAGGTTGTTAATATAAACTATTTTCTTGGACACTGGACTCCACTCATTTGCTTAAGATGAATTTTAAAAAAAAATTTTTTTTCTATAAATGGAAGATGTTAAATAATAATGAAAAAAGTCAGATTTTGAATTGGTTGTTTTGGGAGTCAAATTCTAAGACAGAGGAATAGATTTGAGCTTGATCATGAAGTCAGTTTTCAACAGAATGAGGACATGGGGGGATGACCACTGGGGTGGCCCTGAGGCTTGATGACTAAAGACAATCTGTGCAAGTTCAGGCTCTTGTTTCCTACAAGGAAATTCACATGTGCAATTTATAGCTACCTGCCCTCTCTCATACTCTCCACAAAGTTTGATGGGCAAATGAGGAGAAGGCAACTGGTCCCAGGTAGCAACATTGGGAAGTCTTTGAGGGTGTGCCTGGGATTTGACAGATACACTCCACATCTGCAGGAGAAGAATGACAACACTTTGTGAAAAGATAGCATCATTTTAAGAAAATAAGTATGTGTCATAATAACAAAGCTCAAATAATGTTAGCAAAATAATGCAATTGTCCACTACTATTACTCAAAACATTTAATGATTAATTATAGATAAATTAACAGAATAAACTAACCTAACCTATATATTCAAAAGAACATACATGTAGCTTCCTAGAAATAGGAATTGAAAGTTCTCCAGAGTGTCTCTCAGGAGGTTGGAGCACAGAGGTATCGGTGACACAGGGAAGGAAAGTCACACTTTCCAGAACTGTCATCCTGCCCAGGAGAGTCGTGATGTGAACAGTCTTCCTGTCTGTTCCTGAAACACTCACAAAGGCCTTGCAAGATGGTGTCTCAGGGACACAGGTGGACAGAGGCTGCTGGCAGAGTAGAGTCCCTCAGAAGCGGCCCTGGAGAGCTGGGGTCAAGGCCCACCTCCTCTACCATTCCCCAAGAGTGAACTTGTCTGCCTAGCTTTCTCTTTGCTTCCGTTCTAACAACCATGAACACTGTTTCTTAGAAATGAAGTCACTAGCCCTTTCAGCTGGACATTTCATCTCAAGTTTCGAATGCCTCTTCTCTGTTTAGTTTCAATTCTTTGAGTCCTTGTGATTGTGACTCCTGACTGGAGGAACTGAGGATAGTTCTGAAACAAAGTCCACAGTGTTTTGAGAGAGAGCACTTTATTTGCACCATCTAGCTAAGCTTCATTTTCAATGCGTCTGCTGTGAAAAAGAGAAGTTGACATGGTCTTTCCTTCTATATGGTCACATCTGCATGGATGGCCATTAAACTCTTAAGCACCTTGACAGATATTGGTAAACAGCTGCTTCTGAGGAAACTTCTAGGATGTTTCCTGTCCTTCCCCCATTATTGGTGGAAATGACCTCTTCTTCCCCAAGGTGGTCTGGTTTTCAGAAGCCCACTACAGATGCCAAGCAGTGAGGAAGCTACCCATGAACAGCAGGAAATGAGTCAGTTATAGAGTAAGTCACCCCAGACAGTGGGTTGCTACTGAGGAACTTCTTAAGGATTTGAGCTGTTCTTAAATCACCCTCTAATCTTCCTTTCACTTTGAGGAGAGAGTTCTAAATTCACATCTCTTATACAGAGAAATCATATAAGTTTCCTATGAAGGAACATATTTCTGGGACAGGAATTCGATATTTATCAAGTCACATTTTATGTATCAGGACCTCTACTGGAACTTGATATGGGTTGTCTTATTTGATCTGCATGGCTCCATGATATAGTTTATTATTGTCACTTCATAGATGAGAAGATGAATCTAGAAAGATGAAATGATTTCCCAGGTGGTAACTGACAGAGTCTGATTATGCACCTTCTTCAGGGCATCCCTGGTAGGGATGCAGAGGCAGTTTTGCAAATGTGGTAATTCTAAAACTTTCCCAGTAGCCCCTACATATGACTTCCTTCATAAACAGATTCCAGGATTCCATAACCTCACTTTTCCAAAACTGAACTCATATTTTCATCTTCAGTTTGCCTCTTTTTCTGAAATGTACATCAAATGCCTGGGCAGTGGCTAAGGTACAGCTTCTGAAACTGGACGACTTCGGTTTGACTTCTAAGTGTGATATTATTGCTGTGCAAGTTAGGCAAAGTTATTTTATCTCTCCATGCCTCTGTGTTCTCATGTATAAAATAATGATTACTCAGTACTACTTATAGGGTTAGAGATACCTGAATGAGTTTGAAGGTTAAAACTATACTTTTCTCATATTAACTAGTATGGGTTTTGTCCACTATGGTTATCACTTTTAAAAGTACCACCATCCAAATGAAGACTTGGAAGACATGTCTATGTCTACCATATTCCTCATTCTACATCCTTCTGAGGCTGGGAATCTCTACACTGAAATGTTTCTTGAGTTCCCTAGTCCATTGCTATAAAGTTCACTGTCTTCTACCCACAAGGTTTCCATTATTTCCTACCTGACCTTCTGTAACTAATATCTCATTTATCATTTACACTTTTGTGGAGAGAGCTTTCCAATCAAGTGTGTATATGTCAGCTGCTCAAAATCTTTACTTCACCTAGGGAGGGAGAGGGGGATGTGAAATCAGGGAAGGGATGAGTACAAGATCAAGATGATGGTTCCAGGGTGATATGGTGGTGGGAGAACCCTGGAGAAAGACAATGATATAAAAATATATAAATAAACATATATAAAAGTTATATAAAAATAATTTGTCTTATAAAGAGGAATTGTTATATAAAGTAAAACATTCTTATTATTACCTAATGTTTCTATTCCTAGAGTGATTTTGTTAAAAAGAGGACAGGACACATGAAAAAGTCTTACGCAGGCACTGTCTATGATGTTTAGTAAAGGTCTATTAATAACCAAGATTTGAAAACACCAAAATTCTGATACTTTAAGAGACTCATTAACATATGTCCACTTTGTGACATATTATGCTGTAATGAAAAAAAAATATTGCTTTATCTCCCTACTTCCCAGAGCATCAATTTCTAACATCTTAGTCTGGAATTTTCGTTACCTTCTCATTTGATTTGTTACCAAGTGTGTTTTGTCTTTCTTCTCATCTAGGTCATCATCTGTTTGTTTATACCTGTTCAACTTTCTCTGATGACACAGTTTCAAAGCTCCATGCCTTGCTGGTCTGTTTCGATTCCCAGATGCTATTCTCTTTTCTACCTGACAAGCTCTTATACTTTTGCTGTTGTTTTTAAGAGCAGTGTAAGTTTCTTTGTGAAGTCTGTGGTAAGCTCTCTGGATCCTGCTTCTCAGAGAAACTTCCAGTATAGTGTTCTCAATTTTCCTCTCAAATCTTCCTGCTATGTTCTTCTCCATGAATGAATTCCTCAAGAATTTCTCTATCTCTAGCAGCTGGCAGGGAGCGTCACCCTGGGAAAGTACTTGAGGTTTGTTGATTAAAAGTTTACAGAATATTTGAGGTTAGAATGGAGAACAAGCCCCTCTGTTGTGCAAGCATCCTGTTCGTGATGCCAACTTTGTGTAAGCATCCCAATCTGGGTAGGTGCTTTCTTGGTTCCAGAAGATACACAGACATACCAGCAGGGAAGGGCCAGGGCTGGGGGGTTGGAAGGTACTCAGATCCCCCAGTCCCTCAGGAATCTTTACATTCTTTGTCTGGGCTTGCTCTCTCTCTCTGGCATTCCCTTCTCTCTATGTTCTCTTCACATGTTCTCCTTCCAGGGTGATGCTGCCCCTTTAGCTCCTCCTCCCAGGCTCTGGTGTGCCCATTCACCTATGTGCACAGCACTTGGGCTAGGCATGTACAATCATGGGAAAGGCATAATACCACAGGTGCTGATCACAGAGACTAGTGGTGAAGGGTAAAACACCTGCCTAACTCATTTACCCTACATTCTCCTAAACTTTTTGTTTTTCAGAAAAAGACACAATTCCTAGAAATTTGACTATAGAAATGAGGCTACCAGAAGGGGAAGGAAAGGGGCGAGAATAATACACTATGGGCATGAGCTGTGGTGGTGGATGATTTAGTAACAACATCCTTTGCCTCTATAGCACTAGGAACTTATACCTCTAGAAGACGAACCACAATGTAAACCAATAAAATGTTACTTCAATAAAAAATCTGAATAAAAAAGGAGAAAAAGACACAATTAAAGACTGTACCAGGTCAGTTTGTGGCTTCTAATGAACAAGTTGTGTTCCAAGCTGTGTGGAGGGCCTCAGATTGCCGAAAATGGAACTATTATTTGATCCAGCAATTCCACTTTTGGGAATCTCCCCAAAACACTAATTCAGAAGGACACCTGTACTCTGGTGTTTATTGCAACACTATTTGCAATAGCCATGGCATAGAAATAACCCAAGTAACCCAAAATATACAAATGGATCAAAAAGTTGTGATATATTTACACCGTGAAATATTATTCAGCAATCAGAAAAGACAAACATATGTTATTTGTAGCAATATGGATGGAACTAGAAGGAATCATACTAGTGAAAATAAGTCAGAAAGAAAAAAATAAATACCAGATGGTCTTATTTATAGGAAGGATATAGGGAAAACAAACAAACAAAAAGACAAGTAAAAGTTAAAACTAACAAATTGACAACAGAACTAAGGCATAGAGCAAGGGAAGGGGAGCGAAGAAGAGGGAAATTGGAATGGATAAGAACAGAGACCAAAATCATAGTTCATGGATGACATGGCAGTGGGAGAACCTTGGGGTATACAATGATGTAAAAAAATATAGATGTAATCAATTAAAAAATGACTTATGTTCCAAAAATAGGTCTTAAAGTTCTGCCTAGAGAGGTTCTCACTATACTTTTCCTTCAACCTTGTTCCCTTCAAGTTTATGCCCAGAGGAGCATGCCTACTGGAAACTTAATTTCTGAGTTTTGACCTCTTTCAAATAAATTTATTCCACTATTTTTCATGAAAACCGCCAAACATGTAGGTTTCCAGAATCAAACCTGCAGAAGACAGGAAGTCTCCATTAAAAAAATACAAGTAAATACATGTAAATGGATTTACACTGTAAGGAGTTTAGCTTGACTGAACCCTCAGGCCCCAGCAATTCTGTGGTTTCTATTCCTGGGAGAGTGAGAGCACCCACTTGCCTCTGCTCACAAAGACCACTGGCACATGAGTGAATTTGCCTTGGAGTTGCCTTCTGGCTCATTACAATAAAGATCTATTATAGAATAAGTAGCTCAGGATGAAAGTTGTCTCAGCTTCACATTTGGTATATATATATATTTGAATTAAAAGCTTAGAATTTCAGATTGCAAGAATTTTTTGTTTTGCACATGATAAACCTGGAGTCTAGGGAGGTTTGACTACTTGTCTGAGAGACCTCTCTGCACAGCCCCCCTTTTTCACTCAGATCCTTCTCAATCCCCAACCACCATGTTGCCACACCCAGTGCCTGGGCACCTGAACAGGGATGGAATATGATTCTTTGCTCTTCAGCCAGGTATCTCTCTGGAACTTGGGAAAACAACTTCCTGCATTTCATCAGAAGCCAAAGCCTTTTCACTTCCTGTCAGGACTACACCATCTGCAGAGTCACAGTTGGGGCCAGTCCATTTGAAGGAGTGTTGAGATGCTCATTAAGAGGAGGGGGTGGGAGAAGGAACCCTGTAGCCTCAGAGGGGCCTCACACAAGGTGTTGAGCTGCTGCGTCCTGAGCCAGAGTTGGATCCAGACTCGCAGGCTCTGCATCCGTAGTTGGGCAGTACTTATAAAGTACCGACAGCCAGATGCAGTGGGTCAGGCCCATTGACAGATCTTTTCCAAAATACTGTCTATACACTAAGGGAACAGCTGTTCCTGAAACATTTCCCAGGCTCAAGGGCTGAGTAAGAATGAACCAATTCAGCAAATATTCACCAGTGACCACTACTATGGGTGGAGTGCCGGGCTGCACTTGTGGGGAGAGGACACCACTTGATTTCTGCCCTTGGTAGCTCAATGTCCGATGGGAAAGCCAGATAAGGAAACAATCAACTGCTAGTGAAAATCTGGGGCCACATGCTCTCTTGTAATGAATGGAATGTGACAAGAATGAAAGGATTAAGAAGTTGTTGGAGGCATGGTTGAGTCAGAGAGAGAGAGAGAGAGAGAGAGAGAGAGAGAGAGAGAGAGGTTGGTGAGAGAGGGGGGTAAGGGAAAGAGACAAGGAGCAGGAGCTAAGGCAAAGAGCCTTGGTGAGCATGGAGAAGGGTAGTGGTGTGGACACCATAGGTCAAGGTGTGATGCCTGTGGGGACAGAAAAGGGAAAGATATAAAATGGAACCTGGGGGATAAGAATCTTGAACATTCAGGAATTAGGAGGTTTTCCTTTGTGTCAAACCCCAAGTACTCCCAGAGAGTGTTTTCACAGTTACCTCAACCTTAAGTCCTTAGGATAAGGATTTGCAATATTTGATCCCTGGAATCAATTAACAGAGAGCAGTAGCTGTTTTGTTTTTGTTGTGGGCTAATGATACTTGGTAAGCGCATTGTTTGTTTTGACATGTACTGTGGTGTTTTAACCAGGGGATTGATGGCGACACCCCTGAAAACTGAGAGACAAGGCCAGCCATGGAGGTGCCTTCATGGGTCTCTAGGGAGAGGGTCTCTTGACCCCTCCCCTGTTTGACTCCTTCAGCCTGGCTCCAGTCTGTCCCTCAGCTTAGTAAGTTTTACCCAGGGACCTTCCTTCATTTCCCACTGTCCACAAGGGCAAATATTTGGCAGATTCTGTCAACACCTGATTCATCCTATGTGTCTGGAAAAGAAGGAGGTGTCACCAGGAGCTTTGGGAACAAAGACACAGAAGAGACATACAGATACATGCAAGGGGGTTTTCTAATAGGACTGAATCCATGTTCCCCAAATCTGCAGGCTGCTGTGTGTACTGCTCTTCCAGTCAGCTAGAGGCTGTTGGAACTCAGACCAGAAAGCTTCCTTAACCTGAAGCTCCTATGTGATAAGTTCAATAACGGAGGCATGAAGGGGTACACAATCAAATGTGTCAGTTAGTCTAGACATTTCAGTAAAAGGTATGGTGAAGTCAGCGTGTACCAGGTGAAGTAAAGAGGCAGAGAGAATTCCATCTCTCCCAGACAGACTCCTATCCATGAGGTCACAAGAAACTAGTATAAAGGTCAAGAAAAAGAGAACTTGAAATGCTGGAGAGGACAGAGCACTGACATCCTCTGACTGTATGTATCAATCTATGTATGCATGGGAGAAAGTCACCAGAGCTTTCAAAGTGCTAGTCTATTAGGCATAATGCTGTCTGCTACTGATTTGCTTCCCTCTGACTAATTCTAACATAACCACTGGAGCTCAATTCCAATGACATCTGCAGGAAGTCTTCCTCAGACTTAAATCAACTTGCTTGACTATTCGTCTTGTAGCACTAAATCCCTTTCTTCCAGAGAACTGAAAGAGAAATAGAAATTTCCACATGATTATTTAATTAAAGATTGTCCCTTATTTAGCTGAAGTCCTTATAAAGGACTGAACCTATCTATGTTGGTTCACCATTGAGATCCCAATGCCAAACATAGTTCCTGACATCCAGTATGTTGACTTAATAAATAGGCTAATGAATAAACAAGATTGCTTGAAAATGAGAGTTTGTAAGTGATTTAATTAAAAACTGAAGTAATTACTGCAAGAAATAGAAAAAATATTTGGAAAAACAGACAGAAATACATTACAGATGTGAGGCGTTGCCTGAGTTGGAGACCATTTCTTTTTGGTGGTTTTGGTCGAGTTGTGAAATTGTCTTATTTATTCCATAGATATTTATTGAGCATCCACGCTACATGCAGCATCGTGCTAGTTATTGGGGATACAAGGATGGCTATATCTCTCATGGAATTCCAGCTTATGATTTGTAGCCCAGATATAAGAGGTTATACGGTATAAGCAGGATACAGGATATAAGCAGAACTGATCCAGAATAGGAATTATATTGGATATTCATATGATCAAACTAGGCAATTAAAAAAGAGTTAGTCTTGGAGGATCAGGAGAAAGAAGGTAAAGTGAGTTTGAAAGAGAGTGACAGATAGCAAGAGTTGAGGAGAAAGTGGGATCAAAGAAAAAGACTAAGATTTCAGAGTGAGGTGTCTCTAGATGTTAATTAGGTCTTGCCGTTGGTGTATGTGGCATAGGAAGTGGGGTAGAACCGAGGAGGAAGAGAGTTGGAAATTAAGACATTGAGAGTCCTGTGTATTGGATCAATCATCCAAATATTCATGTAGTCATTTGGGATAAACAAGCCAAAATGCTTCAAGCAACTTCTATACAAATACTTGGTGACCAGGCCTCCCTGAACATCCCTAAATGCTATGGATGAAGACAAACTTCCAGTTGCAACAAGGTATTATAACCGCATGGGTGATTGTGGAGGGAGTATGAAGGGATTGCTGGCAACCACTTTTAGCTAGAGGGTTCTTAAATCATAAACAGGTGATAGCTGAGCAACTCAGTGGGTTATTCTGAAATCATTGGTCAGAGAGAAGGCTCTGAGCAGGATTGATCTGAGGATAGAGAGCCCATAGTGATGTCAGATGGTGGGTGAAAGGCACTCTACCATTCACAATGTTTTGCTCATAATAAACAAAAACAAACCAATTTCCAAAGTGAAGCTTAAAATGAGAGAAATCATGAGGAATAAAATTCAAATTGAATGACAGGGACAACAGAGCAAAGGAGAGAGATTAATTAGAAATAGAGAGGTTAAGAAGAGCAGTAGTTTCTCGTAAACATAAAAAGTTTATAATGTTTTAAACTTTTGATGAACACTGTAAAAATAATGTTTTTATTTTAAGAACTTAAAGAAAATATCCTGGCCTACTTGTTCTTGTGCAAGTATAATAAAACTCATCTTAAAGAAATATGAGTCACAGAAAAGAATAGTTGTCAAATCCCACAGAAAGGTATATATTCTCGAAAAGGAATAAGGGACAGAATAGTGTCTTGACAAATATTTATGGAATCCATAAGATAAATAAAAGACATAACTTAATAATCAAGAATGAAGAAGGACTTAAGATGATATAAAATAAGGACTAACACAACCTGATTTTAAGACTTAGTATAGAATAACCATAATCAGAACAGCATGAACTTGGTGAAAGAATGCACATAAAGATCAGTAGAACAGAGTAGAAAACTCAGAAATAAACCCATACAAATATAATTAATCTTTGACAAAAGAGCAAAAGCAAGTCAATGGAGAAAGAATAGCATTTTCAACAAATGGTTTGGACAATAAGCAAAGAAGTGAATTTAGATACAAATGTTATAGATTTCACAAAAATTAACTTAAAATGCATCATAGACTTAAATGTAAAATGAGGATTATTGTAGGAGACCATCTAGGTAATCTTGATTTAGTGACCAGTTTTTAGATATGGTACCAATGGTATGATTCATGAAAGGAGCACTTAGTTGGACTTCATTTAAACTTAAACTTGCTTTGTAATTTCCAAATCAAAAAAACAGCATCTTGCTTATGATGTGTGCCCAGGCATGAAAGAGACCCCCTTCATATCCTGGTAGTGTCTCTCCCAAACAAGACCTGGGAGTTCTCACTTTGTGTCAACCATGTAATATCATAACAAGCAATAATAGTATTCATTCTGGTAGGGTGTTTTGTACAGTGTCTACATGTAGTAAGCACCTAATAAATGTCACCATTACCTTTATTCATTGTCCAAAGAGAGCAGTGAGGTGTGGGTATAACTCTTTCATATTCCAAAAAAGAAATCTACTTGTCACAGTGATTAGATACAAAAGAAAAAAATCTGGTATACTGCCAACACTTTTCCTGCAGTTTTCAATTTCTTTTTCTAGGAATAGATGCAGAAAGAATAGGGAGAATGTCCTTTGGCAGATAACCTTTCCTCCTCCAGTTTTGTTTTATTATTATTATTTTCCTTCAGGCATCACATCAAAAACATGGAGAAAATTACTATATAAAACCTCTTAGTTCAAAAAATTAAAAACACATTTCTCTCTCTGTGGCCTCTGACTTCTCCAAGCAGATGGCTTTGGCAGAGTTCCCTGTCTCCACACCAGGATCAGCCATCTTCTTCCTTCCACTGATCACAGTGACACACAATGACACACTGCAGTGCCAGAGCCATGGTGAGGTGGGGGGCCTTGGGCTGATGTATAGAAGTAGATTCATTCAAGCCGGAATGAAAGTCACAGCCACAGTGGCCCTTTTCAAATATATACTCTGTATTTAAAGTAAATTAAATTACTTTAAATCTGAGCATTCAAGAAAAACCATTCAAATGAATTATAAGAATTAATTGAAAATATACTTTGTAATCTGAAACACAATTGCACATACATTTTACTATTCAACCCTTATGGTGATGATGTAAAGACCAATATTATGATACTTCACTTAAAAAGTGGAGGAGCTGACTTAAGAAAATTGAATGATGTCTCCAAAGCAATAAATGTGCAGAGACGGGACTTGAAATACATTCACACTCTGTTCCCAGAAGCTTGAGATTTATGTCAGAAAGGACCCAGTTATATCATGCCAACTGAAACTCCCTATTTTTTTCTTATGATCAAAAAATAAGAGTTAGTCTATATAAAATTGCGAGGGAGAGAAGGAAGGGAGATAAAGGAAACAGGGAAAAGTGAAGAGAAAGAGTAGCGTCACAGTGTCCAGTGTCTGTGTTGTTCTCCAAACCATGAGAAAGGATCGAACTCTTCATCATAGATTATGTAGAAGAGATAGTACAACAAGTTTTCACCAAAACTCCCTTGAGAATCTCTAGTCTCCTTGAAGATTTAAATTCAGACAAATGAAAAATGTCCCCTTGTTTCCTAGAGCCCCATGACTCCTAATCTACTGTCCCCTTTCTGTCTGAAAGTTCACACAGAGGGGTCATACACACTGGCCTCCTCACAAGTCCAGGCTCTCCTCTGTGATTTTTGCCTGGAAATGGGATGAATAAATTCCCCCACCATCCACCATCTTATATACAAGAGCCTAGGCTCCTTTAGGAAGGGCAAATCACCAAAGTGAGCTAGAGGAAGTATAGTAAAAAATGATAAAATTGCAAGTAGAAATAGGAAGAGAGATGGGACACCTGAAGATGTGGACTCCCGGGGGGGGGATGGGGGGGGGTTAAGCCTCTTGTTGAGATAAGTAATGCAAGGGATGGAAGTTGAGTCTATGATGAGGGCTATGGGGGGGCCATAACCAGGATGATATAAAGAAAGGGTCTCACAATATTTTTAAGAGGGGACCAGAGAGGGAGGCACCTCCAGCACCCGCTTCCCTATCTTGTATTTATTGTGACTGGAAAATGAAAATGGTGCAGTTAAGGAATACTTTGAATTTTGAGGCATATATATCAGGTGGATGGACAGGGTCAGGACCCTGGGATGACTTTTTTCTTTGGAAAACATGGGACACCATGGAAATTGGGAAGCTAAGTAACACCCCTTATGCTGGTGCCAAATCAAGGTCCTGTACCGCTACACCATGGCTGTCTCTCACATTAGTTGAGTGATTCTAACATCTCAATCATTGATGACATGAAAAACTCTAGGAGGTAAGCCGCATACTTGTGGACTCTTAACATTTTGATAGTTTGGCTGTTGTACAAGTTTTGATTAAAAGCAGACTTCCACACATACAAGCACACAAATAATGTTGAAAGGAATTTTTTTGAGCATCAAAAGATCTTTGGTCTGGTAACTCCTGCCCCTTAAAATCCTGACTGAGGCAGGGAGAGAGGCAGATAAATGGACTCCCTGGCTCAGTGAAGGTGGTAACCCAGTGCTCTGGAACATTGTGTGCTGAGCAGTGAAGTCTCTGTTCTGAAGTCATTTTGATCCCACACATTTGTAAAGTTAACACAAGGAGATCCATGATGACCTCATTGTCTTCCACAGATTTCAACAGATTTACTTCTATTATGGTCATTGGGGTTTTGTATTATGGCAGAAAGCCCTCTCTTTGCCAGGTTTGGAACAGAGCACATAGTATGACTAACTAATAGAACTAACAGTTTGAAGCCTGTATGAATAAGTAAGTGAACTAATGCAGGAGAGTTGGGTTCCATTATAGCTTCTATCTGTGGTATTTGTGGCTGCTTCACTCACTGTTCTGCAAGGGGAATGACTATTTCAGAGAATGGCCCATGGTCTTTGTCTATAGGCTCCAGCTGAGACTTCAGTCCCTCAGTTACCATGCTTCTCCTTCAAACTGATGCTACAGCTCTTCCAAAGGAAGAGAAACCAAAGCTGGAAGGAAGTCCCACCCAGGAAAACTTGATGGGGACCTTCTGAGTACAGCTCACTAGGTATAGCTACATGGAGGGGCACGTTTTCCTGCAGATGGAGATGTTTGGTCTAACATAAGGATCCTGAGACACACCAAAGGGTTTAGCAACAGATATTCCAATACAGTGACAGAAACTCTGTCTTTATCATCTCTCAATGAGCTTTTCCAAGTCTATCATCAAATTGCTGCATCTGACACTTAGATTGAAAACATAACATATATAACTTTTAAATTATTGATGATGGAGCTATTAAAAAGATCTACCCCTATTAAATATTGTCAGACCTAGCTGAAAATATTTAAAACTGTCCCCAATATAATTTGTTACTTATTAAAACTTGATAGAAGAGTAAAATCTAATGCAAAACTTAGATTTTACAAAGTTAACCTAGGAGATATAGATTCAGTGTGGTCATAGCCACAACCAAAAATTGAAAGCAGGCTCTCTTCTGACTGAGAAAGCCCAAGGCAGGAGAAGAAGAACAAGAAGTTCCCTTGTTTCCTTCTGGGTGCATCCACATTCATTTGTTTTGGTTCCCTCTAAACATATATCCCTGGGGAGAATGAGGTAAGAGCTTCCGTCCAAGAGAGGACAGGGTAAGGGGCATGAGAACCGGGTTATAGAGGGTTGGGGTCACATAAATGGAGCCAGGATAACAACAGGGGCAGGTGGTGTGATTGGGGAGTTGGAGTGTAGTACGCACTCAGGCAGGACAGGGAAGGGAGGGGACCCTGGAAGGCAATTACAACTAGAAGAGCAAGTTGTCTTAGGAAAGGTACTTCCAGACTGAGGACACAAGGGCCATTTGACCCAAGGATGATTTGAACATGAGCATTTTAAATTAAATTAAACAAACAAAATAAAGCCTTACTCCTATTATCTTACAGTGTTTGGCTTCTACCTTTGGGCATTTGTGAAATTGTAAGGTATAATGATCATATTTCATTTTATCTTCTTTTGAGTTTCCTGATGATTAATTAATGTAATATGTTCATATGTTTATTATTCATGTTTATTGGCTAAAAATAGTTCATCGTCTGCAAAGAGCCTGTTTACTTCCCATTTTCAAACCTGTAGCTATATTTATGTTCCTTATAGATTTGAAGGATTTCCTTATATATCGTCTACGACTATCTTTTCTTGGTTGTATATATTACAGATGTATCTCCCTGTTTCATAGCAGTATTTATTTTCCTTAGGGTGTCTTTTGATGAACAAAAGCTTACAATTTTAATTTAGTCAAATTTCAATCATTTCTTGATAGGAAATATGTTTTGTCCTTGCTTAAAATTTTCTTCTCACTACAAAATCTAAAATTTATTCAACTATATATTCTACTAAACATTTCCATATTTCTTTTACAGACATTTAAATCATTAGTCAATCTGTAATATATTTTTGAATGGGGTATGAGGTCAAAATACAATTCTTTGTCTGTTTAGATGATTGTTTCATAAGATATTTTAGGACCGGTACCCACACTGTCTTAATTATTATGTGGCTAATATTTGGTTATTATTTCCTCTATCTGCTCTTCTTTTGAAGTATGCTGATTATTCCTAGAATTTTATTCTTTCAAATAATTCTGTCATTAAACTTACCAAGTTTTAAGAAAAATCATTATTGGATTTTGGATTAAAGTTACACTGAATCTACAGACTAGCTTTGGGACAATTGATACCTTAATTGATACCTTAACAATTGTTTCATATCTATGACCAAACTACATTTCTCCATTTATTTGGACTATGTATAACACCTCACTGCAAATTTGAATCCAGGAATTACTATTATAATTTACTACTTAAACTATAAGTTATCAGTAGTATTGTTATAAAAATTCAAATATATAAGGTTTTTAAGTTTACATGTTTATATTATATATTATTCATATATATATTTTGTTTCAGCTTAATTTTTACAATCAGCAAACATTCTCAGTGATACTTATACTATGAATTTTGGTAAGACTTGCTCTATAATACAGAGTCTGATCAAATCTTGTAATGTTCTTGTATGCTTAAGAACAACCTTTTATCCTCTCAGTGCTGAATATAAATTTAATTGAGTTGTTTTTAATCTCCAATAAATCGTGTTTATCTTCAATCAATCTTGCTGATTTTTGTCTCCCTAAAACATTATCAAAAGAAATATTTGAGGTATATTGGTGATTTCATATCTTGATGATTTTCAAATGTTTCTGGAATTCTACCACATTGCCTTTGCATATTCTGCAAAGTTTCACCAGGTGGAGACATGTTTAAAGGTCTTCTATCACTTCCACTCTTAAATATCACTTTAATGACTCTCTTAATAGTATTTATGACATCCCATTTTTCTGTGCCAGCTTTCTTTTAGTTAGAAATGTCCTGACTTGTCTTCTGCATCCTTTGTGTGGGCTATAGAAAATGGGTACTAACCCAGAAAGTAAAAATCTTTCATAAGAAGTTCTGAGTGTAGAGTTTTAATACTGATAACTGATTACAAGATGGTGGGGAAAAAATAAAGTCCTGAAAGGATAGAGCAAATAAGTCAGGTTGTAGAAATTGCATAAACCCATTTCCAGTCATAAAGCTGGAGAAATAAGCACAAAACTGACTTTCCCAGAGTGCAGAGCGGCTGTGCTCAGGGCACCGCTGTGGGAACCAGCGTGAACAGGAAGCAGGCTCTGCACCCTGGCTCCCGCTGCTGCTGCCACTGCTGCTGCATTGTTTCTGTGATTTCCTCTTGATATAATTTTATTGAATCCCTATTCATTCTTTAAAAATAAAGCTTTTTAAATTTAAGGTTTTTTAAAAAAATACTTTAAAAACATGGTATGATGCTGTATATCATCTCCTTGGTTTATTTTTGTATTTAATAGTCTATAGCTAAGGTTTATTTTTATAGTAACACGTCTCCCTAATTTGTTTATATTTCATTGTGTAAACACCTCAGGATTATTCATGTACTCTCCTGTTGATAAGCATTTGGATTGTTTTCAGGATTTCTGTGAATATTGCACTTATGAACTTCTTGTGTGAAAATTTTGTCTAAAGATATATAAACAAGTGAAGTTGTGGGTCATAAGGTAGATAAATATTAAAATGTATATGTTAATGAGGAACTGGTTTCCAAAGTTATTGCTCCAGTTTCATGCTATTAGTGTGAAAGAGAGTCTATGAAGCTACATCTTAATCAAGCTTTTCAGCATCACCCATACAATTTGGATAAAATGACACATTGTACAATGATTTATTTTTCCATAATTATGAATAATGCTGAAAATTTACCTCTATATTGATATATATTGAGTATAGATAATATATAGAAAATTTAAACAACACAAATAATTGACTTATCTAATTGAACATACATGTACCAGACTATAAACTATTCTCCCCTTTTTAACACAGGGGAACTAATTTAGATATCTGTGAAAAAAAATGACAGCAATAACAACATTAAAGTTGCTCATGAACTTGAAATAGCAGACATTTGAAAATGGCCAAAATAAAAAATTATGCTCATATTACAAAGTATTTAGAAATATTGGTATATGTAAGAGAAATTTGTAACTTCATTATTATTAGGATGAGGTCTGAAACTTTAGTGAGCTAAGAATTGAACACAACCAAAGACAACCAAAACAGATTAATGCTGTTTCCAGCAAGTCAGTCTACCTCGTTAATTAATTATATTGATATTAATTATAAAAAATGAACACATATAATCTATTTGAAATTATCTTTAAAATGATCAAACTCTTTTTTCTTTTTTTTCTAATTAATTACACACACATGCACACATATATAAAACACCATTGTATACCAGAGGTTCTCCCATTACAACTTGACCTGTGAACCTTTATCCTTTATCTTGATAAAATGATCAAACCCTTAATTATCTAAAGAAGCAAAAATATTGAATCTAGAGTATGAGATTGAACATGGCACTTTGTAATCTCTAGTGCCCTCAAGCATTAAGTTTAAAATGTTAAAAACAAAGAGCAAAAATTAGATAATAGAAGGATATTCATAGGCTATGAAGACCTTAGTGTTATTATATATGATATTTAAAATGTAACTAATATGATCAAGAATTAACTAACAATGTGGTGTGTTGGAAGTTTTAAAACTTAAATTGAAAAATAGAAAAATGCAATATACAAAGAGTTGAACAAGGAAACAAAGCCTGGATTTAATGGTATTCTAAAAATAATTTTTTTTTCCCATAGAACCCCAGGCTCATGTTGCCCATGGTACCACAGATTCAAGCAATCCCCAGCTTCAGCTTCCCAGGAAGCTGGGATTACAGGCACGTGCCACTATGCCTAGCTATTTTTTTGGGACTAGGTCTTCTATGTTGCCCTGGGTGGGTCCCGAACCGCAATCCCCAGTCCCAGCCATGATTCCATAGACTATTGCTTACAGGCACATGCCACCATGCCAGCTATTCTAAAAATTGCTAAGTAGACAATAATAATGAGTAAGAAGAAAATATACATGTTGAAACTCGATAAAACCTAATATAAAGAAAAAGTATAAAAAATGTACAGGATAAATGTATGCTTCAGTATAGAAGTAATTGAAGTGCCAGAAAAAGAGGGTTGAAAAAAAATGGGCAAAATCCTATCTGAAGACACATTTACCACGTTACAAAACTAATTAAAGTTATTGAATCATAGATTTCAAATTAGCTATGGACACATATGGAGATAAATACAAAGCCATCTTTAGGCATATAAAAGTAACACTACTAAAATATTATAGCCCATAGATTTTAAAATAAACTAGAGGTAGAAAACATATTACTTTCAAAGGAATAGTAATAAAACTAACAAAGGTTTTCTCAACAAGATCATAAAATCCAAGGACAATGAAATACTATATCTGAGAGACACAAAGAAACAAAACTGCCCAATATATAATTTTTCAACTCTTCCAAAAACATATACAGATTCAATGTAATCCCTGCAGTCCAAAAGGGCTATTATGTGAAACTTGAGTAGCCAATTCTAAAATTTGTGTATAAAAAGAGGCATGATAATTGCCAAAACAATCCTGAAAATGTTCCTGAACCTTTGAATATCAAATATAAATATTCTGTATTTAAGATAACGAGGAAATGGTGCAAGGGAAAAATAAACTAACAAGATATAGCAGAGAGCCTGAAAAACAATTACATGTATATGCATGTTTGTATCATAACAAAAATGACATTACAGAGTAGTGAGGGACATATGCTATATATTTCAGTACTTTGTAGTTCATACCTCAACACTCAGGAAATGACCAATTAACAAAAATGTTCCAGAAACACTTGAGGATCCACACCACCCAATTTCAAAATTAACTATAAAACTACAGAATACGGCTGGGCACCGTGACTCGTGCCTGTAAGCTTGAGCCTATGAAGCTGCCAGAGCTAAGGATCGCGGTTCAAGTCCCACCTGGGGCCGGTAGCCAGACCTAGTTCCCAAAAAATAGCTGGGTGTGGTGGTGCGCGCCTGTAACCCCAGCTACCTGGGAAGCTGAGGCTGGGAATTGCTTGAGTCCGTGGTACCCCAGGCAACAAGAGCCTGCAGTTCCACGGGCAAAATTAGTGAGACCTAATCTCAAAAAAAAAAAAAACAAAAAAAAAAAACCCCAAACAAACAAACAAAAAACTACAGAATACTTGATAATGAGGAATTGATATGAGATAAGCACATAGATCAATGGAACAGAATAATGAGTTTTCCACAAAAATTTCAAGGTAATTAATTGAGAAATGATAGTATTTTGAACAAATGGTTACAGAACAAGCAACCAACCTTATAAAACATAAAACAAAACAAAACCTTTAGTTTTCCCTTTGATTCATGTGCAGAAATTAATTTGAAAAGGATCATATATCTAAAGATAAAATCTAAAACTGCAAACTTCTAGAAATAAAATGCAGGAGAAAATTTTAGGCAAAGATTCCTTAGTACAAACAAGTACAAATCTTAAATGAAAACTAGGATAAAGTGCATTTCATTAAAGTTTAGAACTTTCACTTAATTTCTTTTAGCCTTCAAAGCCCTATATGAAATAGTTAGGACAATGATTGTGATTTCCAGTTTACAGATGAAGAAATTGAAACACAGAGAATTTTAGATGGCATCCTGGGTCTTGGTAAAGCAAAAGATTAAATGTGGATATTGGCTTCCAGCAACAGACCTTTGCCTTTCCATAAATGTAGAATTTACCTAATGCAATCTAAATGTGAAAACAAACTTTATTTGCTATGCCACAACTCTGTCAAAGATAATGAAAACTGCGCACATTTTATACATATAGGATTCTTATCATTTGGGTACATATAGACAAGATATCTATAGCTATTTTATTCCATAGACTTTTGGCAATGACCAGTAGTATGAAGTCATCCCAAAATGAACTTTCCCAACTAATCTCCTCATTGATTTGATAGGAAACAGCAATTGCCAATGACTCTGTGGCTTCAAAGGAGTACAAAACATGTTATTAGTGAGATCTGAAACTACCAACTTTGCCAGAAGGTTTTGATGACCACACTAAAATATAGTCAAGTACCCCATATGCTTGCAGATGCACAAGATTACCTATATAACAGTGTCCTTCACCCCCGTGAGTTCCTTTCCTCCCTGTTGCCTGGCCTTCTTTCTGCTTGATACTGAGAGCAATATTTGACAAAATTCCACCAACAAACATCTCCATGAAGTGAACTGGAAACCATTCCAAAATTCACAATCCAGGCTTATATCAACTTGTCCACTGAAAACTGAACTGGGAGTTGGGGACTGAAGCTAGCATGGAAACTCTCAGGGAGTTGAGAACAAGGGTAGAAATCCACAGTAGAACTCATCCATCATTTGTATGAACATTGGATTGCTTTCATGCTTTATTTCCAGTTTTTTTTTTTGAGATTCATTTTTTAAAATGGAAAGCTCGTTGTAGATTTAAAGGCGAAGAGTTGATGCATGAAACAAACAACGAAACAGTTACCTTCTCTAGAGCAGACACATCGAGCAATAATCCCTTCGTATCTTTTGAGACCAAAATTCCCATTTAAATTCTCAGATCAAAAAATAAAATATGTACAGTTTATCAATGAAAAGATTCCCATGTTTAGCAGTCTGTTAAAGTACCATTGATTAAAACAACCGTTTCAATTCCAAATTCTGCTTGGTACTGAGTTCAGAATAAAAGTGTCTCCTGTATTGAAAAAACTAAACCAAATTAATAATCTTCCTGATTTTATTTGAATCAGATATATGTTTCTGAATCACTTGGTAAAATTTTATTGGTGAAATTTTATTCAAATTCATGGTCTTCTGAGTAGTCACTTTATTAGGTATGTCACACATCTCACTGTCTACCTTCCACCTTTCTCATCTGTGCTCCTAATGTTTCAGTCTCTACTTCATGCATGACATAAACCCTCATTTCTTAGAGTGATATATGAAGCCATTTTTGAGATATGGCAATCACTTAGTCTATAACTGATACTATAACTATACTTTTTTTTGCCCCCACCTTCTATTTCACTAGACTTCCTGTGAATTTGGATCATCTTTTCATCTTTCCCATTATCAGTCTTTTGAGTATATTTTTACTCTAAATGGACATGCCAGGGAAATGTCTATTCACCTTTTGGAACTAGTTTAACCATCACCACCTTAAAACAAAACAAAACAAAACAAAACAAAACAAAACAAAACAAACTTTTCAATTCCCTTCCTCCACATTCTCATCTAGGACTGAATCAAGTTCTTTACTTTTGGACATCTTGAGATGCAGTGACCCATGACATACTAGTCTATTAATTGGTGCTAAGCCCTTTTTATTTATAGCTTTCCAAAGAGTTGCAACAAAGACTTGACACTAAGGTTTATGTGTACAAGTTGTTTATGCCACAATATTAGTGGCATAAGTGAAATTAGTGTTATTTTGCAATTTGCTTGATATAGTGAAATATAACTACATATGGAGAGTAACTAAGGCTAAAAAATAAAATCAGATACTTTTTTTTAAAGGAAGAGGTAATTTTTAGCAGCCTAAATTTTAACAGAACATTCTGTATATTAGATACTGACCTCAGTGCTTTATCTACATCAAATGATAAAATCCTTCTACAAACCAGATGATATAATTATTCCAACTTTACAGATGAGAAATTTGAACTATGAAAAAGTTAAATAACCTGATAAGAAGTGGTATCATCAGGATTACATGCATACAAAATACATGGTTATCTTTCTTTGCCAGAAAGATCAGGAATCTCAGATATTATAGTTTATTTGCTCATATTTCTTAGAGTCCCCATGGAAAAAAGTCAAGCATATGAAGGGTAAATCAGGACTGGGTACATGGTATCTAGCTTATGCAATTGCATAAATCTCTGAGCTCAAGAACTATAATTCTCTGCTGTTGCCATCTTGAAATTCTTAATCATTTTTGAATAAGGAGTCTTACATTTTTATTTTTCACTGAAGCCTGAAAACTGTTTAAGTATTTTTGGAAAGGGTATACAATTTCCAAAAAAGAATTTGTGAAATATGCGGGTATTTACTTTATGAAATTTGAATAATACTAACTGTATTTTCCCCCAGAGAATGAAAAGTTGAGCCCTTTTATTTATTCAACTATTTTAGACATCTAAATTACAATTTGGAATAAGATAATCAGAATGACTCCTTTCCAAATGCAATTATCTCATGGGACTAGTTTTCTTAAAATATTTTTCCTAAAAGATATCTAGTGAAATAACTAGCATTTCTTCTTCTGGTCATGGTAGTGGAGGGGAGAAGGGGCAGGTACATGGTCAAGATGCAAGAAGAGCAGCATGGGGCTGGGTGTGGATACCTATCAGTGACAGGACTGAAGAGGAATACTAATCAAGGCAGTTAGAGGGACTTGGATGTAGCATAAGTTTAGGTAATATCTTATATACACTGGGAAATAATAACATTCCAGGCTTTATGCTGAGAGAAAGAACATGGTAAAAATGTGATTTATACAATTGATCAAGAAGTAGCATAAGCAGTAATTGGTGAAGAGTGCAGAGACTCTATGTAAAGAGAGAACAAGGGATGGATTGATGAGATCCTCTAAATAGTATGTTTGAAAAGAAAAAGACTAGAACTTTCTGAATATCCTATTGTGTGAATAAACTGCATTTCGTGATGAGCTTGTTCCAAAGCAACCTGGAAATGTGATGACACCTGAGAAAGTAATAGAGAAATTGTGTTAGAGTCAACTGTACATGTCTTTCTTCATTTATATAATTCTGAATCCCCTAACAATAGGTTCTATTTTATCTGTGCAACTCCCACAGTGTATAACTGAAATATCCCACCTTAAAATTCACAAAGTATTTGTCTGCTTCATTTATTACTCTGTGAGGTATGAAGTGGCCTCAATGAAGCCCATGAAACATGGTATGGCTAGGAGGGTGTGGATCATATGGGCAAGTCAAAAATGTGTGGTAGACTCATGCTACCAATTTCATTGACTAAAGTATTTACTACTGAGTAAGAAATACTTTAATTACATATAGGCTGACAAAGTTATCTGAAAAGGCAACACATAGGAAAAGACTAAACTTTTCAAAAGGATTATATCATTGCTCTTTTATTTTTCTTCTAGTGCTGTTTCTATAAATCTACATTAGAGATTTTACCTACCACTATCGGTTCATCATGACTTGCTCTCTATAGAAATATTTTTGGAGGCCCAGCTCCATAAATGTAAGCTAAAGATAACGATTATTTCACAGCACATATGCCAGTTATTAACTCATTGCTTTTATGCTCTGTCTCACCTTCCTATATTTATCTTTGTGATGCAGGGCCTGGAACTTGAAAACTCAATTTATCTTTGGCCAACAGGTGGAGCAAGAGGAAAATGTCAAAGACAGAAAAGAGGAAACTTGATCACATTTGTTTCTTTCCTGAAATGTTCAATGTAAATTCACTTCTGGTGAAAAAAGTTAATACATTTCAATTAAATTCTTAATGTATATGTATAGAGCTCTGTACTTAATAATTACAGAATAATCATTCTTTTCAAGAACACATGATCCATATATATATATTTAAATTGACAGAGTATGAAGTCTTAAAGCAAGTCCTAACAAATTCCAAAGGATCTGTAACATGAAAAAAATGTTACCACATCATGTTACATGGTAACTAAAAGCAGCCCCATACATTTTGAAATAATAATAATAATGATGATGATGAAAACACTAAAAAACTCCCTTGTAACTACTTTGTGGATGAGGAAAACTTTAAAAAACTTAAAATTTAATTAAGATGAAAATACTACATATCTAAAGTTATAGTATCTAGCTAGAGTATTGCAAAAAGTATATTTAAATAATTTTATTTATATTATAAAATGGGAAAGGTTTTATATTACTGAGGTAAGTTAATAGAACAAGACATTACCAGATCAACAGAATAAACACAAATATGGCAGAAGAAAGGAAATAATAAAGAGTAACAGATATTAATGACCAAGAAAGTAAATGGAGATCTTAGTAAGATGAATTTCATTTTTTGAAAGAAAATAGTAAAGTAAGAAACCTCTGGTTTGAATAATGAATATGACATAACTAAGAGAATGAAAAGGTAAGCTAAAAGCTATCAAGATTAAAAAGGCAAATATCAAAGATTGAAAATATTATATGCAAATATATATATATATATTTTTATATACAGGTTAATCTGTCACTTATGGAATTTCCCAATCATTCAACTTATTTCACTCATTTAGCACGTTTTGTAGACCTACTCTGTTCAAGACCCTGCTATGTCAATGTTCAAGATTCTGCTATATATATCAATAAAGGGGGAAGGCAAAGAAATAAGATTCTTTTAGAAAGTGATAAAAGTGACTGGGCACGGTGGTGCGTGCCTGTAAGTGGCAGCCTAGGAAGCCACGGCGGGGGGCAAAAATTGTGGTTTGAGTCCTGCTCAGGGCAAAGTAGCGAGACCTAGTTCCAGTAAAATAGCTGGATATGGTGGCACGCACCTGTAATCCCAGCTACTTGGGAAGCTGAGCCTGGTGATTTCTTGAGTCCGTGGTATCCCGGGCAACATGAGCCTGAGGTTCCACGGGCAAAAAAAAAAAAAAATAACGAGACCTAGTCTCTCTCCCCCCCCCCCAAAAAAAAAAGAAAGAGATAAAAGTAAAAAGAAAGCAAGAGTGATGTCACTGGGGTGGTGACCAGGATACTTCAAACTGAGTAGTCAGAAAAAACCTTCATAGGTGGCATGCACTTTAAGATATGATATATAATAAACAGCCAGCTGTGAAAATACTTGGGGGGGAAATGTTCTACTATAGAACTATCTAATAAATCTTCTTGTGTTGCTGGAAATATTTCTCTACCTATGAGGGTCATTGTGGTAGTTGCTAACCACACATGGATATTGAACATATGAAATGTGGTTAGATTGAGAAAATGAATGTTTAACTTAATTCAAATTTTAAATTAACTTTAATAAGTTAAAACGAAATTTATTAAGAAATATATTTACTGTCATTTAAGTAAAAGAAAAAAAGTTTAAATTAAATCTTCACTAAAAAATTTCCCACGAATCAAACAAGAAAGTACATTTTACTTTTAATCTTATCCAAAACATTCAAAAAAAGTAGATAAAGAAGAAATTCTTCTCAAATTCCTTTGATAACAAAACCAGATGAGAATCACATAGAGAAAGATTTTAAAGACTAATTTCACTTATGCACATAGAATTAAAAATCTTAGACAAAATATTAGTAAAATTAAATCAGCAATAACTATGAAATAATTAACAAAGTAGGTTAGTACCCTGAAAAAAAATTATCCAACAAATATTTTGTGAATGCCACAGAGTGCTAAATGCTGTCATGGGTGCAAGGGAATATAGCAAACAAAACAAAACAAACTTCCTAGATGTGCATTACCCCAAAGATGTGTGTTACCTTTGTGATAATACATTGCCTTTGGGGTAATACACAGCCAACCACAACTTAATCAATGATATAGGGAACAATAAAGCAGAGGAATCAGGTGGGTGTTTGCAGGGGGGGTTTGTCCAAGAAGACCTCGCTGAGCAAATGACATTTGAGCAAAATGTTTTAATGGTGTGAGGAAGAAAGGAATGGGGATTTTAGAGTTTTCCAGGCAGAAGCATTAGGGTAGATATGGCACATAGGGTTTGAATTAGAGCAAGAAGATCAGGGTGAAGACCTGAGTTAGTGGAGAGGAGATATAGGAAAACATTCAGGTGGCTACAAGGAACCAGATTATCAAGAGCCTTGTAAATCCAGTGCAAAGAGTAAGTGAAAAAGATGGGCAGTCTCTCCAAACCTGACATTAAAGAGAGACATGAAATCGGATCTAAAAAACATACTGTCTGTGCTTCTGTGTTGAGAATTAGCTGGATAGAAGTAGGGAAAAAATGAGGAAGTGAGTGAAGTAATCCAAAGAAGAGGCAATGTGGCTCTGAAAAAAGGGATTCAGTGATGCTGGAGTTATGACATGACTGATATCTGACTAGATGAGGAGTGGAATTGGCAGGAGGTGCCTATGAATTTGATGAAGAAAAGGAGAAAGAGGAGTCAAGGAATGCTCCAAGGTTTATATCTTAAAACAGCTAGAAAGATTGAAGTGACATTTCTAGATATTGAGATGTAAAGGAGTAATCAAGCACTTAGTTTTGGACTTGCTGAATTTGAAATATTTGTCATACATTCAGGGGGGAGGTTAAAAAGAGCAACTGGAAAGATGGACCTGGAGTTGAGGGCAGAGTTGTGGACTGGAAGCAAACAATTTTGGTAAATCAATTCATCAATAACAATGCCTTAAAAGACTCACAGTTTAGTCAAGGAGATAAACATTCAAAGAGAGAGTTATAACAGTTGGAAAACCCAGGGATTAAAATTCTTCAAGTGAACATTGTGGAAATAAAGGGCAGTACCTGATTGGGGGGGGGGGAGCTGAAAGTAAAGATTTGAAGAAGAAATCAAGTTAGACAACACAAACTCAGCAGGTGAAGAATATGGATACAAAAGGTAAAGAATATGGAAGAAAATGGATACAAAAAACATAACGAACAGGCGGGTAAGTAAAAGGCACTGAGTTAAAGAAATTAAAAAAAATACTCTGAAAATTGGGGTTGATGCAGATCATAGAAGACCTTGACTTTGTGGAAGTTGAATTTTTAATGGGGAAATCATAAGTTGATGATGAAAATGACATGTGATTTGAAATTTCCAATCAATACCAAGGTGGTTTTTTGGGGGGGAAAGTTTTGAAGAGATCAGAATGAAATTGGAGGTACTAATGAAAGACAAAGAAGAACAGTTAGAGATAAATGAATTCCTATTTTGGATGTGTGTGTGTGTGTGTGTGTGTGTGTGTGTTTGTTTGAGGGGAGGGGATCTGAGAAACATCACTGAGGAGAAATTAAATGGGTTGGAAGTACTGAGTCAGGTGTAAGGACGCAGTCTTTACTCACTGACATTCTTTTTTTTTTAAATTTATTTAGATATAAATTTCACAACATTGTAACCACTGACATTCTGAACTGAACTGTGGTTGGGTATTGGGAGAGGGGCTCCTGGGCACTGAGAGAGAGGCTGCTGGGAAACACTGTTTCCCAACTTGAGTTATGTCCTGACCTCTCCAAAATCCAGTACTGCGAAATGAAGAAGGTGGAAGAAACACAGTAAATAGGGCAATACATGGCTAATGTGGGTTCTCTGTGTTTTTCTTAAGCTTGGCAATGTGGATGAAAGATATTTCCAACAGGTCACCATTCATTTTCTTTCTCTCCACACAGAACTTGGTGAGGAAAAAAAACATCAGATGTCTAAGAATGTAAATCAGATAGAGGGTGGTTCACAGGAGATTTTGGTCAGACCTTTTCAGGGTCCATAAAATGAGTCATAAAGATCAGTATCTACAAAAACCTGAATTCCATTTCCCACTAAAGGAAATCTGAAGTCACCTGAGGCACCTGTCAATTTCATTTTATAGGTGGACAGATGGGGAGAGGAGTCATATCTCATTCCTAGAGTAGTTTATAGAATCCAAGAATCATGGAATCTCATGGCCAAAGGGTACTTCTGAGGTCAGTTTATCTGACCTCCCTTCATAAACTTGAAATAAATCTTCACCAGTAATATTACAGGAAAGAAGTCCTTCAGGGGCCCTGTAGGTATCAGGATAAGTTAAAGTACTAAAACTGCTTTGGAGACATGAAGGAAGTAGGATGGATCCTCAGAGTAAGAAAAGAAAATAATGCATTACATATTATTAATGATGAAATAATGGAATGTAAGATGTAAGATGAGTTATTTGTGGGTTTGGCAAGAAAAAAAAGAAAAGAATCGCAGATTAAGAGAAAGTGGTTAGTCTAAAGCTGAAAAGCAAGAATTGAAGGAAGGTGATCATCATGCTCTATCTCTACATATATTAATATAATCTACATATATTAAGGAGAGGTACCTATGCAGTTTATCTATCTGCCTGCCTCTATCTATCTATCTATCTATCTATCTATCTATCTATCTATCTATCTATCTATCTATCTATC
>PVHY01002827.1:0-118926 GCA_004024945.1 Uropsilus gracilis | reverse complement strand
AAAAAATCAGATCTTCAGGTAAAGATGATGTCTCTGCAGTCAGGTTCAGCCTGTTCTGATTACAGCTGGTAGGGACACTAGGGCAGGAAGTCAGAATGAACTTGAGGGGATAGGTAGGGGTAAGAGAGGTCTTAACCACATTTACTTTGGATTTGATGACCTGGGTAACAAGGACTCAGGGAACAGATGAACAGAATTTATTGAATTATATTGGAAAATTAATTTAACAGGCAAGCAGGGTGGTTTGGGGAAGGCCTAATAAGGCAGTAGCAAAGGAAAAAAATGTCTAGAAGTTAAACCAGAGTGGATACAATGGGAAAGGAAATAAGTAGACATTGTCAGGGATGGGGAGATGTCAAGGGGAGGAACTTTTAGGGAAACTGGGAGTCTCCAAATTTCTTCTACCTCAAAGTGTTGTCATTGCTCAGACAACTTAGCTGCGTGTGAGTTTCTAAATATAGCTTAAAGTTCAAAGTTCTCTTTTCATCTGACACTAAGGAAGCATTTAGGATATTCTTAGAATATCCCAAGTTAAGTTCTTAGCAAGGAAAGTTAAGAACTTAACTTGGAATATTCTCTAGTAGATAGGAGATTTTGTCTCCTTTATCCCTTCTGCTGGGTTCTTCCACCAAAGTTTTACAATTGAACGAGGGCCTTCTCACTCTCTGTTAAGTGTTTACATATGTTTTCTGATTTTAATCCCTTCCAGCAACATTATGCAGTAACTGCCCTGTTACTCATGAGGAAACTAGTGCTTTATATCATTTACTAAAGGTGTAGGGCAAGTAAATGTAAAAAACAAGATGTGAGGGTGGATCTGTTTATCTCAAGCCAATGTTAGACTTACAGTACCTCCCTTCTAAGGAGAGACCCTTACTGTCGATGAGACTTCAGTGGCTCCAGCTAACACCTACATGGGATGATTGCTGGAGGAAAAGGAAAGGCCACATCTCGTTAATAATGGGAGTTTTCCCCTTCTGGAGTGGAAAACTGTCTCTGTGTTTGGTCAGAACTATTCCTAGAAGCTGAATGACAAGTATCTTTTTTTATAATGAGGCACATAGGAACAAAAAAGAAAGAAAATAGCCTAACCAATGAAAGTAGAATGATTATTTCATCTATTTGGTTTAATATTATTAAAATGCTATTTTAAAGATTTGTAACAATATGGAAAGTACATGTATTGAATTAAAAAATGTCCTTTCAGAATGGTCTCACCACAAAATAAAATGTATTAAAAGTTTAATAAAGGCTAGCACAGTAAATAATATAATAATTATATTCACCTAAAAGTAATAAAAGATTAATAATGATTTTCTCTGATAGGATAATGGTTCTCTAAAACATTATATTTGGTTGTATTTCTCAATAGTGCATTTTATCATCAGGAAAAATAAATACTACTTTCAGTATGCAAAGTACACAACATATACTCTGACTGAAAGTCTTTTTTATTACCCTTCTAAGAATAATATATAGAATTATCCATGGCTACTTTTCTGAGTTATGGAAAATTTTCCTTTGATTGTAAAAATTCTCTTCTAGTGCAGGAAAACTTACCATTGTGCATGTCCATCCCCATATTGAAGCAGAGAACTTCCTCTTATGTCTCATTCAATGAAATGAATATTGATATGCGGCAATTAAGAGTCTGAATGTGAATCATTCTAACCCTTCTATCATGGGCAAATTCCCTGTCATCCCTGAGCCCAATTTTTTTTTTAATCTGTAAAATGATAGGAATACGTTCTAATTCATAAGGTTGTTATAGTGTTAAATAAACTAAATGAACATGTGTTAAGATTGCTTAGCCTTGAGAGCCTGGTATCATGATGTGTGCCTCTATAATCACAGCTACAGCTACTCGGGAGGCTGAGGCTAGGAATCACTTGAGTCTGCGGGTTTGAGAGTACCCCAGGGAACATAGTGAGACCTAGTCTCAAAAAAAAAAAAAAAAAGAGAGATTGCTTGGCCTTTACTAGGTTTGCAATAAATTTCAGTTTCTTACTTCATTCTTTCAGATGAATCCTTACTGACAGCCAAGTTTTGCCTTCTGCCCACCCTTCATCAATAAGAGAAGAATGATCTCAATTTTCAATATGCGTAATGATCCTATTCCACTTTGGTTTTCCTGTATTCATTCACTTACGTAACATTCATGGGGTGCCTACTAATTGCTGTGGATCTTGCCAGAAGCTGGAGATTTAAAAAAAAAAAAGGCTACTAGAAATCTATTACTATTCTCGAGGTAGTCACATTTTAGGTGGAGGCACAGAAAAACACGATTATTTCATTAACTATCCTAAGAGATTTATGAAGAAAAAGGTTTGTACAAAGCACTTCACAATACATAGAAAGTTCTGGCATCCATTCTACCCAGGAGAATGAAAGAGGGTTTCCTTAGGGGCCTTCTGAGTTGGGTGTTCTAATGAAATACCCAGAAGCTCATGGTCTGTGGATATCAAAAAGAGATTTTTGTGTTGCTAAAACTTAACAAAGTTGTTTGCAAAAAGCAAGTCTTTAAAGTCTGTAGGATTGGAGAACACATAGAGGCATTAGAAACATTTTTCAACTAATCCTTTCAGAAACTGAATGTCGGGAACATTTGTTCACAGTCATCTTTTTAGTTCTAGAATTACTACTAGAACCCGGTGTCTGGACTCCTATCTAAGTTTGATAGTTTATAAATATCTATTGAGCTCCCACTATGTGCCAGACATTCCCAGGCATAAGGTATACAGCAGAGAACAAGACAAAGTTTCTGCCTTCCTGAAAATGACGTTCCAGTTCAGAAAGATAAAAAAGTGCCAAAAATATAATATGTCAGGTGGCAGTCAGTGATATGGGAACAAATAAGATAAGGAATATGCTCTTTTGATAAGTAGTGAGAAAAGCTTCTCAGATAAAGTGGCCTTTGTGCAAAAACTGAATAAATGAGAATTCCAAAGAGAAGGGTGGAATACAAAGGCACTGAAACAGGAATATTCGTGTTTTATTTGAGGAACACATTTGAGGTAGTCAGACTGCTGGTGTAGAATGAGGGCAAGTAGTTGGAGATGAATCTGAGAACTAGTTAGGCTGCCAATCTAGGAGGACTTTTAGGCCAAGTTGGACTGTATTCTGAGTGAAATAGAAACCCATGTTTTCGCTATCGTATCTCTGGAGTTTAAAAAATCAAGGAAAACATGCAGACTACAGTACTCCATTTAGTAGTAGGCACCTAAACATTCATATATTCATTCAATTAATATTTGCCTACTATGTGATACACTCTAAATGTTTCAAACTCAGTCTCCTGAATGGAGGGAGACAGTCAATTAGAACTTTCTACTTTTGTTTTTTTCTAACTGTAGACCAATGAAGCCCAAATCTAACAGCCTTTCCTACAGATCCCTTAGAAAGTTTCTACTATTTTTGTTTTGGATCATTTTTTGTTGGTCAATTTTAAGCATAGAGGATTTTTGCAGTACCCAAAGCTTAAAAGTCACTTCCAATTGCAGTTTTCTCATATAATAGGTCTGCCTTAACTGATAGAATTAAGATTATTTAGTGATAATTGCATTTTACATTGTAGGAAACCGTTGGAAGGTGAAGGGAGTTTGTCGATGACTTTCGTTCTTAGAACAGAGCACTCTGTTTCTATAAATCTATTTATATGATATCTCCCACTGCTGTGCTTACCTAGGTGTTGTGACAAGTGTGTTATTTGAGCTTACCCTCTTTTGAGGTCAGTGGAAAGAGCTGGGGATTAAAGGGGTGACTGCTATGTATGCCAGCAGCCAAGGGAGGAGGCCTGTGGAGACAGCAATTGAAGAGCTATTTAAGTGTTGTTTGCATGGGTATTACATGCCCTTGATAAAACTTTGACTTGGTACAGGGAAGAGCTGGAAATTATTTTTCTTTAAAACAACAAACTTACTAAAGTGTTAGTCATACTGACTTCAAGAATTTTACAAGAAAAGACTGTCTTATGTTCCCTGAATAGTCTATTCTGACCCTAGGCCTAAATGAAAACCTTGACTCAATTCAGACAATATAACCAAGTTACCTTTTCTACTAAGAAAACACAGAGGAATCAGGTAAAAGACACAGGTCATGCTTTGTACCTATTTCAGTAATATTGGCTTAATCTAGCATTAACCAATAAAAATATAATGTGAGCCACATGTTAATTTAAAGTTTTCTAATATCACATTTTAAAAAAGTACACAGAGACAAGTGAAGTTAATTTTTATAATATTTTTGATTTAACACAATAGCTGGTGTGTTTTTTCAGTATGTAATCAATTTAAAATTTTCATTGGGATATTTTACTTTTTTACATACTCTTTGAAATTTGGTCTATTTTACATGTATGGCATATCTCAATTCACCCTGCCTAGTTACGCTGCAAGTTCTAAAGACTACCAAACTGGACAGTATAGACCTAATAATAGTTAGAAATCCACTAACTTCTTTGGAATCCACAGGATTGCCCAACTGATTATGAGTGCTGCATTCAAGGCTCTGTGCTCAGCAAAAGCAACATAAATAAGGAACTTGCAGTCTGTTGAGCAGAAGCAGCCAGCTTCAATGTAATGTAAACACTCCACTAAAGACATTCAAAAAGGAACATGCAAAGGACATACAGCTGATCCTTGAACAACAGGGGTTGAATTGTGTGGACCGACTTATATGTGAATTTTCTTGTATAGAGTATAATATCAATAGATACAGTGCAATTCTGTAAATCTATTTTCCTTACAACTTTATTAATAACCTTTTTTCTACCTTACTTTATTGGGAGGATACAGTACATACTACATATAACATACAAAATCAGTGTGAATTGACTGTTATTGTCAAGGTTTCCTGTCAAAGTGAGCTATTAAGTAGTTCTTTTACATGGGTTTTTTACTAGAGATAGGAAAGTTCATTTTGAGTATTGTAAGATCAACCGTATATTCTTAAAATGAGATTTAGAATGGATTTGCAGAAATGATACTGCCATGAACAGAAAGATAGTAAGGCACACTACATGGTTTGAGATTTCTTTAGTTTCTGGTCTCACCTCTTAGGCTGCTAACTACTGCTCTGTCTGGACTTTCCTTTTCTCTTCTGGAATCACTGACAATTTCCAGGATCAGGGATAGGTGTTGAATGTATAAGTGAATTGTGTGAACGAACAAATGAATGAGCAAATGAATATTAAGTTATCCAGACACCTGCAAGAAGCAAATTTTGTTGGGATATTGAAAGTGTTGGATTAGGTGTTATTTCATTGGCTGTTGACCATTTACCAAGGATAGACAAAGCTCACTAAGTCTGGGAACACAGTGGGTGGGAGGGAACAGTGATAAGTACTGAGGGGTTGTTAAATTAGGATGTCTGTGGTCATCATTCTCACCTTCTGTTACTTGTTGGAAAGCCTGTGCTAGATTGACCCTTGAGCCAGGTCATAGCTAGAAGGATGAGAATAGGCTTTGCTTTTTGCCCAGAGGAAAGTCCTCTGTTAAGAAAAACTTGAGTGTGTTCAATTCAAAAATCCCACATCCCAGTCTGGGAGTCCAAGCTATGTGCGTAGATTAATCAGTGCTACTCTTTGGTTTTTCAAACTCCAGATGCTCAAAGCCCTCTTGTGGAGCCAGCACTGTGTTTTCTTAGTTTGGATATGCTTTTGTTTAAAAAAAAAATTCCATATGCTGAACAAATTTGCACTCACCACAGATTTATCATCTTAATGGCTGATTTCACTAGGACACTTGACATTGTTGAATTGTAAGTAAAACTAATTTCCTCTTCTTACGATTTTGTTAAATGAACACTTGCTAAGTGGAGCACAGAGTGATGGGTGGAGAATCACAATTCAACAACAGACCACAAGAGAAGCTGAAATAGAGAACTTTATTCCTCATGAGTCTTGAGAGCATAGCATCTCTGGAGCAGCCTGAGTCCAGGCAGAGTGAAGCAGAACCTAGGACACATGTCTGTCAGGCTCTATTGATAGGCTGTTTGGGGGTTCCCAAGCTAAGGTTGAACTGATCAATTCAGTCTAAAAAGAGGGGTGATTGATAAGCTTCATAAGAGTTGCCGAGGAGGGCCATACCAGAGGAAAGCACTGGGATGTGGGGGGAACTTGATCCCTAGGCTTGTTGGGGAAATTTTGTCTGGAGCTGACAATTGCCTGTGACTGTGCAGGCTGTTATCTTAGGCTTGGGCTTGTTTGCATGAGGTGGCCAGTGCCCATTTAAAGTCCCTGCGGGCTGCCTGGCAAACAAAATGGGTGTAAAGGCAGTTGTACCGTGGATGGTTTATTTGGATGGTTTATTGAGTTCAAATCTTGACACCAGCTACCTCACAAGTAGTCAAAGCAAGTGCACTGGCACATTAATTGGGCCTAGGGAGCTGAGGTAAGGGTCCACTAGGACCCCAGTCCCTCAAGTCCCAGTTCCTGAAGTTTCCTTGTAAATGACCCTGGGAATTTTCTGTCAGTCTGTGAGTCTGTCTGGCTAGCCTCTCCTGCCTACAGCACAAGGGTTCATCACCCTGGTCTAAGTCTGGCAGTAAAGCCTTGCTGCTACTGCTAACCCTTATCCTGGAAGGGGCCCTGGATGTCATCCCCTGACCCAGTTATGTTTCTGATGAGTGAACAGAGACCCAGAGGAGGGAAGGAAACAAGCAGTACTCAAGGAGCAGCTGTCTTATTTTAAGCACTGTCCATTGTTACTGTAACTTATTTTTTTCAACATCTCTTTGAGATGGGGATTGTTTTTAATCTCCACTTTATGGAAGAGAAAGTGGAGACTTTGCAGTAATGAATAATGTGCCTAGTTTCAGACAACTAGTATGCTGGGATTGTAGACCTTTATTATAATAGGATAATGACAGATCCAGTGCTGGAACTCTTTGCTATTCTCAAGATTTCGCACAAACACCAAGTGTGTTTTATTTGAGAATTAATTTATTGTTTTAAAATAGTTATTTCAATTTACTTTAAATGCCAAGTGAGAAAGACCCAGGAAAAATATGTAGTAGCTAATCTTGACCAACAACTTAGTTGTATTAAGTTTCCTAATGTGTAGCAGGGGGAGTAGAACTTGTGTTTAAAAATAGCCATTAGGCAATCCAATGTGACTGAATTTTCATAAGGTTAAACATAGGAACACCAAAATAACTTCTCTACTTGCTTTATGGGTCATGTGATAAGTAGTACTTATCATAATACCTATAAAATTCAGATGATCCATTTAAAATACAGAATTTATATGCTTTTTATCATCATTAAACTTTTCACATCTGGTATTTTTTTAGCATGCACGAGAAGAGAAAGAAAGCAATCTTTGGCTGTTCTTGGTGTTGGGATCCCCAAGAATGGTTTTATTAAATTCCCTCCTCATTCAGCATTATTTTAGGCATAAGCCAGGGTATAGTGCATCAGAAAAGCCTTGATAGGATTGAAAAGACATGATTACTATCCTAACTTTGTTTCTTCCTGGCTGTGTGACTTAGGGCAGGATACTTAACCTCTACGTGTCTTTACCAATACTTTCAAGACCTGGCCTAAACTTGCTTACCTCTCTCTGCTCATCTCAGAGTGCTCCGCTGTGTTTACTACAGTCTGGCTGTGCTGGGTGCATTCTGCACTTCCAATGTGCTAAGCCTCTTCCGCAGCCAAACCTTTTTTTCTTGCAGTTTTCTGTCCCTAATGGGAAAGGGCACACCTTTCCCAAATTTGTTATCCAGGTTTCTCTGTGATATGTTGCTTGCTTGCTTGCTTGCTTCCTTCCTTCCTTCCTTCCTTTCTTTTTTTTTGAGACTAGGTCTAGCTTTGTTGTCTGGGGGTAGTCCCAATCCCGCGAACTCTTAAGTGATCCCCAGTCTCAGCCCCCCAGGTAGCTGGGATTACAGGCGCCACCACAGCTCTGGATTGTTTTTATGAGACCAGGTCTGGCTATGTTGCCCCAGGGTAGTCTCGAATCTGTGAACTCAAGCAATCCCTGGCCTCTTGCCTCCTAGCGCTCGGATTATACGCACACACCACCATGCCCAGCTTGGTATGTCACTTTCATAAGGAGGTTTTCCTGAGCTACCTTACCGAAAGGATTCATTCTCTTGTCTTGCACTGTCACATAGTCACTATTTCACCTTGCTTTTCATGGAACATTATCACTGCCCCAAAGGGCATCTTTTTGTTTCTGTATTGCCAGCACTGGAACAGGAGCTCCATGAGCATAGAGGTCTTGCTTTTCTCTGCAGCATCTCCAGCAGCTAGAACTCTGTGTTTGACACATGGTTGGTTTGGCAAAATGCAAATCAACAGAGAAAGAAATTTGCAACTTACAGAAATGTAAGTATCTTTCAGAAGGTTTAAGCCTACCAGCGTTATTTCAGATTGGATTCCCTTTTGAACAAATCCCTTCAAATGCAGGATCTAAGGTACTCTCCTTGGAGAATAGGATACCAGAAAGAGGAAAATTGATAGAGGCACCAAGGCTCAGAAGAATGAGCTAAGGATATCACTGAGAGAGCTGCAGAAAAATAATCCTCCTAATCCTCGGGTCACACATCAGTCTAGAAGGGAGTGGTGTTCTTCCTGTTCTCCTTAGGGATTCCAGGATGCAAAAGGTGGGGTAGTATAGAAGAAGAATGCATATGCCAAGTTAGCAGTGTTGATATATGAACTAAAGTTGCCTGATAACCAAATGTGTAGCTAAACTGGCTGATAGAATTAGGAATACAGCTTACAAGTTCTTAAATACCAGTCTAGGTTGGCAGAGAAATATAGGTTACACAGTGTCTGGCTGCAGCACCAAGGCAGCGAGAGGTCTGCTGGCATCAGCACCTTATCATCTTAATAATTCACAAGAATCAGTGGCCTACTATATCTTAGAGCAAAATGACCATAAGTAACAAGCTTTTCTTGATTTTCTATTTCTCTTTGGTCCAGGTTCTATGTGCTACTCAACCTGCCAAAGTTTCCAGTTGTTAATCCTGTAAATTCCCTTGGATTGAGGCTGCATAGTTTGAGTCATGCATAGTTAGAGTCATGAATTCAGAAACCCAGGCTTTAACAGCATTGCAGCTGAGCAGGTATTTCCATATGCCAATAAAGTCTCCTAAGTGATTCTTTATGTGAAAAGTGCTGCCTTGGGTTCCAGAGTCTGTCAGTTAGGGTTTTGAGAGGCAAAAATAGAAGCAGAAATTACTTTATTCAGAGGATAATGGTAGCTCATAGAATTGTGAACCGTGTGGAAAAGTAAGCAGTAGGTAGCAAGGAACAGCACTTAAAACCATGCCTTAAAACTGGTCTGATGAATTATGCAACTCAATAATAAAAAGATAACCCAGTTTAAAAAATGGGCAAAGAATGTACACAGGCATTTCCCCAAAGAAGATATACCCATGACCACTGAGCCCATGAAATCGATCGGTGTTCCAACAATGGGGGGTCAGTGTGTAGGGTTTTTGGGTTCCTCTGTGTACTGCAACCATCCTCGTTGCCAATTGTAAGCACCAGATTTCACCAATCTGAGTAGGTTCTTTATTGGTTTTTGCAGTTACACAGATAGACCAAGTAGGGTAGGGCAGGATCAGGACTGGGGGGTGCAGGGAGGTAGGTAAGTCCCCTAACCCCCCAGGAATCATTACACTCTTTTGCTGGGTGCTCTCTCTCTGGCTTTCTCTCCTGCTCTCATGTCTCATGCTCATGCTCTCCTGTGCTCTCTGTGCTTCTTTATCCCCTCTCTCCTAGGCCCAGATGTGCACACTCACATATGCACACACCCACTGAACCACACAATCTTGGGGAAGATGCAGTATCCCAGGTGCTGATTACAGACTAAAGGAAAAGGACTGACTAGCTCACTTACTCCACACTCTGAGAAAGATTTCAGCAGTTTCCCTTCAGTGACACATGGCAAGTTAACTAAGAAAAAGGACACTTGCTTAAACACATGTAGGCAAAAGTTGCATTTTTAAAGGTTTACTAGGAAAATGAGACACCTGTATAGACATAGGCAGCTAATGAACTGCATTTTGAAAGGGGCAGCATTACTAAGAAAGAGACACAGGCTAGCAGTCTTGGGGACAAGATCTGAATTTTTAAAAGGCAATCTTATTAGGAAAAAGGGACAGGGAAAAAAGTGCTTGCATAGACACAGGTGGGTAGAGAGCTGTGCTTTGAATGAGCAAGGGGCATCCTCAGATTCCTGAAATTTTCCATTGCCAGTTTGGTTTATGTTAATCATCCCTTCCCCTACCTCTGTTTTTTTGACAGCTTCCATCAAAATGTCCAACATTATTAACCTTCAAGGAAATGCAAATCAAAGCCACAAAGAGCTAGCACCTCACACCTATTAGGAACAAATAATAACAAGTATGGCAATGGCCCAGAAAAATCAGAATCCTCATACACTGCTGGACTACTTTGGAAAACAGGCTCCTGGCACTTCCTCAAGCATAAAGTTAGACATCTGACCCAGCAATCACCCTCTGAGGTATAAACCCAAAGGAGCGGACACATATAGCCACGCAAAAACTTGTGTGCTAATGTCTATAGCAGCATTATTGACAACAGCTCTAAAATGATGCCGTTAATGTGCAGCCAAGTTATATATGCTCTAAAAGGGGTTCAGCAATATGCTGAACAAAGGCAAAAGAGACTCTTGGTATGAAAGATTTTTAATAGAATTGGTATGCATTGAGAGAGGAGAGAAATGGTATTCCTAATAATTTACCAATAAATCCCCCCAAAGTAACCATCCCCTCATGGGCAAATACCTGACCTAACAGTGTTAAATTGTAGTAGGGTTTCTGAGGCCTGTATAGCCTGAGGGGAAACTGTAGGAAATTGGTTCAGCAAATCCCAAAGAGCGCAGAAAAGATTCAATTTGCAGTATGTATTGAATAATCCACCATGAACTCAGGACACAGCTGCCATTGTTTCTCAAGGACTAAGTGCAACCTCCCCATATGTCCCACTCATGTGTCTCTTCCAAATGTCTCTACATGGCTCTTCTCCACATGTGTCTTCCAAATCTCCAAGAAGTACCAAAATGTAAGTCAGGCAGCAGAAGCAAGAGTTAGTCACAGATCTGTTTGTCTTCCATATTATATAGTCTGTTCAACTCTGCCCCTCATTGAAAGTAGCTCCCCAGCTCAGTAAGTCTGGTTCATGGAATTCTGGCACTCAGAATCCTAGGTGATTGCATGTAATTGGGGTGGGCAAAATGGGATCTCCTCTTTATGAGGAGTATCTGTAACAAAGAGACTCAAATGTTCATTAACTATGAATAGATAAAAAAATATTCATAAATTGGAATATTATTCAGCCATTAAAAATGACATACTGCCTCAGGCTATAACATGGATGAACCTTAGAAACAGTAAGTTAAGTAAAAGAAGGCAAACTCAAAGGATCACATATGTGTATTCTCATTAATATATATGAAAATACCAGAACAGGTACACCTATACAGAAAGTAAATTAGGGGTTGCCTAGAATGGGGAGTGAGATAGGAGAAGGTTTGGATGGGGATAGTGCTTTGGAGATTTATTTGGAGGTGATTAAAATGTTCTAAAATTGGTTGTAATGAGATTGTGCAACTGTGAATATACTAAAAGTCATTGAATTATACACTTTAAATGAGTAAAATTATATCTTAATGAGAACATTTTTAAAAAGTGGTTTTCCATTGAGGAAACAGTTGCCATTACTAAAGCCACTAAATATGATTTTATTATTGCTACTTCCAGAAGAATAGCTCAGTATCACAGTAGCTGCAACCTCCAGAGAAAATGAGGAGCTACACTTCAGTTTCTTTCATCAGTAGCTCTCAGTCCTGAGTGTGAAAGTCATCACTGTGGGAGCATCTGGCATTGCTAGCTCTGCCTCCTCCAGGATCCATTGGTAGGAAGTCACTGCAAGAAAAGAGAAGTTAGATGCTGGACTACAAAAGGATGTCAGATGTCTCCCAGAGCAACACAGGGGATTGGACCAGGCTGTCTTCAGGCCTTGTTTCCCCACGCTCAGAACATTGAACACATAATGCATTGGCATTTTTTTCTGTGAATTATTAAAAATAGAAAAAACTAGCCCCCAATGGAATGCCTACTCAAACTTAACACCTAATCTTACTACAGTTTCTAGTCAGCACCAAAGAGGTAAACTGCAAAAAAGCCACCCTCCTTCCTCTGAGGTAAAGTGGCTTTACCTGAAACAATCTTTCCTTTTGCTAATTATCTTGTCACACCTTCTTTCTACCTATTAATACCCCCCATTTTGTGTAACCCCTTATAGTATCTAAATAGAATTTAGTCCCATTGCTGAGTTGTTTAATAAAATCAAATAGATCTCTTAATTTGTAAGTTTTGTTTTTTAACAGGGCATTCGACACCAATAGAACAAATCAACTAGCCATTTCTATTTGCTGTTATCAGAGTTAATTTTTTCTAACCCTTTTTAGTGTGTATACCCAGGTGTGCCTATAGAAAATTGTCTTACAATTCACAAGGTGGGCTGCTGTGACTCTGGTCTTGGGAAATGAGGTGCTAAGTAGTGTGAATTCTCTTTTCCTCACTTGGAAATGAAGACACAGATTTTCTTATGTTGGTTATAGAAGAGAAGGTTTGGAGGATGAGTTTCAACTTCTGGAGATCTATTCAACTTTATTGTAATTTTTTCAACGATACTTTGTGAGACAGTATTGAATTTTGTTTTTTTAAAAGGTGAGTAAGTAGTTAATTTTCTATTAGTTTTTTTTAAAAACGGATCTATAAACTGTTCAAAATATGGTAAAGAGTATCAGCTACAAGTTGCTGATTATAATTTGGTATCAAAGCTGGTACCCAGAATAAGTAACACATTGGATTCTAAATTAAAGCTATTTCTTAAAATAGGAAGTCCAGAATATAGAAGATGAGTGGGGGTACACAAAGGGGAAGGCTGGGATTCCCACCATGAGTGTGAATGTGGGAGCATACTCAATAAGTTGCTGAAAACTTATAACAGTCTACTTTTCAAGACAGCACCTTCAAGGACAGTCTTTGGCCCAAATTCAGTGAGCCAAGCAAGCCATACCAGTAGCTAGAGGAGAGGTTATATTCCCCCCACCCTTTTTTTCTCTAAAATGTAGAGATCAGAAATGGGAAAGCAATAGAGCACCTTCAGAATGCCAGGAAAGTCTTGATTTTTTGTTTGTCTCTCCATGTCAGGAAATAATATCATGTTATTAAGAAAAACTAGGATTGCTAAGATAATTCTGTTGACTCTAGGACTGAAGATGCTATTAGTGCCATTTGGTGGCATCTCTGCTCAATTCTGTAGTAAGAAAAACAGAGGAAAGTGTGAAACAGTGGGAAGAAGAGTTGGAAAGGGAGGAAGAGGAGACAAGAACCTCCTGTGAGTCCCTGTGAGTCCTGGATACACCTCCTACTCTTGAATTTCACCAGGAAACTATTTCCTTAAGTTAAAATCATTCTATTTAAGCTAGCTTGTGGGCCTTTTTCCCTTACCATCAAGAGTGCCTTAATCACTACTTAGCATTTCTATCCACATTGTTCTTTTCTCCTACAGGTTGTGACTATACATGTGCCCTTCTTAAAGTTAACCCAAAGGAGTCATGCCTCATGTTTTCAGAAATACTTTTATTTCACAACCAGGGATCTCTGGGACATCAGTAACCACAACATGGAATCCCGAGCTGGCTTGAATCTTTGATCATCACAGCATACTACCAACACAAATTATATAATCTGCTTCAGGTCTGAAGGAACTCTTCTTTCCCACCCACTTATATCACCATTGCAAATTGGAGTTAGAAACCAAGGAGAGATTTGTAATGACCTAACACTAACTTGAATATATTCAGAGGCTGGTAGTAGAAAGTGCTTGATCAATCTCAGTTTAACCTCAAGAGTTCAAAGATTTTCTTTGATCTTTCCTGAAGTTGTTAAGGCTTTAGTACTTGCAGTTCTCCAGAATATACTGGTGATAGCTGATTACTTCTTTGAACCTCAGACTCACAGATGTAGGTGTGAGTAGGAGTAAATGAGAATATGAACACATAGGAATGTCACATGTTCCTGGAGTAGAGCATGAATGAGTCTCAGTTCCCTGTTCCTCTCTTCTTGGTAACCTGCCTGACTGCAGCAGTTTCATGGGGTCACATGGAAATTGCTATTCCCCAGTGACCACTCCTTACACCACATCCTTGTCTGAGGTATAATTTCTGATGCACAAATAACTGTCTTTGATTTGTGCTTTGTTTAAACCCTTTAATGAGTGAACTTCAAGTAGGACTGCATCTATCTCACTTTTTTCTCTGATTTCCTTGGTCAGCTTGTCAGAAAATGTTAAAGCGTTGATGTCAGTATCTGAATCCATTGCAGGATCACATTAAAATAAACTAGTTCTATGACCCTACTGAAATAATTGTCAGCTTTGAACCAGAATATAGTTAGGGGTAATGTACTTGCGGCCACTGAGGTATACAATTGGAACAGCTCTCTCAGTGTAACTTTATGAATGACTTTTCTCTGAATTGAGGTTTTAACATTAGAGAAGTGACTTTCCATCATTACAAAAGGAATTTCATTTTACATTTCTGTTTTGTTTATGGAATGTGTGTAATTTGTCTTTGGAACATGGAGTACACGCTCATCAATGTTGACTGAGAGAATGAGCAATGAATGAGTGATTCAGGGAGGATTAATTAGAAAAGTCATTAATTTTGCATAGTTACACTTTCCAGAAGTAATTGTTGTTAAAGGGATGCCTCTTGTCTTAATTAATTTCTGCTTTGTAAGTAAATCAAAGTGGATTTGTAAATCCTCAGAGTTTAGACATCACAAGTTTAGTTCAGCAGTGGAAAGGAAAGGAAAGAGAACAATCTCAAGGGAAAGTGTTCTCTCATAGCTGGAGGGCGCACTCATTGTACCTGCAGTGTAATCTCCTTTGGTTGATCCAGAAAGACTCAAGGGAACCAGCCCACTATTCACCTAGCCTGATGACACAGGCTGAGGGAACCTTCTGGAAGCTCAGGACTGGGAGGTTTTTCACCTACCTCCTTCTCATCTCAGCATCACTTGCTGGAATATGGGCTTGGTATGTCATTATTTCCACTTTAAAATGACAGGGACAAGACATTTGTTGCTGTATACTACGAGGCTCAAGGACATATGAGGCCATCTAGTAGAGGAGTTGGTTTTATTTTTTGAATGTCCTGTTATTTCCAAGGCCACAAGTTAAGGACTTCTTTTCTCTCCTGACCTTACTAAGAAAAATTGCTACAGGGTCTCTAAGGAAATAAGGCAATCTTACTGGATTTCTCCTACTTTCTGGAGCAATCAGCATTCATTCTTTCTTGCTCTTACGGAGTTACAATTTTAGTTAAAAAAAAAAAAGTTAGTGGAACAGCAGGGGAAAAGTCTATCCTGACTGACTCACTGATTTATTTAAAAACAATCCCAGCCTGACACATTCTATTCAGATGAAGTGCTCTGTCTCTTAGTAACCACCACTCAACCTATAGGAGGATTTAACAGCAGTGACTGGTGGGGTAAAGTGTCTGCTCTGTGTTAATACTCAGAAGCTGTTGAGGAATTCCAGCATTAAAGAGTTAAGCCTGTATTGTTCTCCTCAACTGGAAATCCCAGAATATAAATGTTCTTATCCTCCATGTTTTGTTCATTTACATTCTCAGTCAAGGACAATGTTGCCTCTGCTTGCTTTTCTTTTCCTCACTCTTAGATGTACCTGTACCAGTGGTTCTCCACTGAAGATATTTTTAGTTGCCACAGCTGGGGGCATACACTACTGGCATCTAGTGGAAAGAGCTTATGCATACTGCTAATCATTCTTAGCATAAAGGGGGGCCCCCTACAACAACATCAAAAATCTATGTTACCCAGAATTTCCATGGTGCCATTGAAGAGGTGCTCCAACATCACACGTAATTACACATAATTGATGTGCCCACTATTTGGTCTGAAGTAGTCACTAAGCTGGGGAACCACAATTCATTGATTTTGGATCCCAGACTTGCATTTTTTTGCCCTTAGTTTTCTATACCAGCAGAGACTGTAATTGGTAAAGATTTTCTCCATTTCTCTGGTGGATTCAAATATCTTCCTGCAATTTATGTAATTGCATCATTGCCCCAGCTCATGGTCAATCCCTGAATACATAGATACTCCTTAAGGACTTATAAATGGATTGCTATAGGGTAAATGAGGCTTTTTCCTCTATTAGCCTGTATAACTAGCACCTGGGGTATTGTGTCTTCCCCATGATTGTGCAGTCCAGTGTGTGTGTGTGTGTGTGTTGTGTGTGTGTGTGTAGGTGTGCACACCTGGGCTTGGGAGAGAGAGGGTAGAGGGGCACAGAGAGAACACATCCACACAAGCACAGAATGAGAGGACATGAGAGAACATCAGAGAGAGACACACAAACATACACAGAGAGAGAGAGAGAAACAGAGAGACAGAGAGAGAAAGAGGGAGAGTCCAGAGGGTGTGGCGATTCCTGGGGGGATGGAGTGTTCACCTGCCTCCCAGTGATCCCCCCCAATTCCCTGAGGCCCTGACCTTGGCCCTGTCCTGCCCTGCCCTGCCTGGTATATCTGTGTAACGCTAAACAAAAAAAGAACCTGCACAGATTGATGAGCCTGATGTCTGCCTGGACAGTTTTGGTTACAGTGCAATTGCTCATTCCAGACCCAAATTGTTCTGCTTAACTCTGGATAGTGACTCTTCTAATTCCAGAGCCCTGCTAGTCACATAAGAGCTTTACCACCACTAGGTAGAACTATCCTATGTGAAACAAGTAAAGAAGTTTATATATGTGGCCCACACATCATATTTTGGTTGGGGAGGGGTGAAAGTAGAAAAAGAAGGATGGCAGTTTCTGTGAAAGTTTCTGTGAAACCTTGTACTTTCAAATGGATCATTCCTTGTGGTATTCTGGTTGTAAGGTTCAATGCACATCTTAGGCACACAATGTGTCAAGCTACCTTCATTATTTGTAACAAGTAGAGGGTGACCCATTGTTGGCTAATTGTCAGGGTTGTTGAAAACTCTGGGAGAGACTGGGTGTTGGGTATTTTTCAGTCTGCGTGGAGACCAGAGTAGCACTTGGAGGCACTGGCATCATACTCACATATACGCCACTGAGTCTTGGGGTTATCAAGAAGATTGCAGACTCTTGCAAAAGTGCTCTGACATGCCAGATGGCTTTACACCTCTCTCCCTCCTTCCCTCCTTTTGCACATGTTGTTCCTTTTACCTGAATAGCCTCCAACCACTTTCCAATCTGGTCCTCCTGGGAAATTCATTTTTATTTTGCAAAACCTTACATCAGCCTTTTATACTCTGTGGTTACATTTCAAACCCCTGCTCTCACTCATGCATTTGCACAACCTGCCCCAATCCACCCCAAAGTGAAAACATTTCCTCCTCTGTATATCACATCTGGTGCCTTTGGCACATTCTTTCTGCAATTGCATGTGTCGTACACTCTTATGAATATCTGTTTGTCAGTATAGGTCCGTGCCAGCCTCTGGGTTCTTGGAAGTGTCTATGTCATTCCTTTGTATTCCCATAACTTAGCACTTTATGAGTACCTGTTTGAATTTAAAAACAGAATTTCTATTACTTTGCCAAGCTTGTTTTTGTTTTATTTTTTTAATTTGCAACATGTTATTGAATAACTGGGTCTCCTAGGTAATGGGATTGAAATAGGGGTTGTCGTAGTTAAGGGAGATATTACTAATCAATATTAGATTAATTTTCTACAAGAAGAACATTTTTATTAATATAACATATATATGTATATATGTACATCTCTCATATATACATGTATATATTAGTGTTCTTTATGTCAAGGATTACAGATATTTAATGTTGGGGTGAGATAAGTACTTAGGTTTTACATCAGATAAGGTCATGCTAACTGTGTGACAAACAAAATCTTAGTGGTTTAGCATGGAGAAGTTTCTCTTGACTTCACATAAAAGGCCAAAGCAAGTATTCCTGGTTGAGCAGCTCTCCTCCAGGCAGTGACTCAAGGACCTGGGCACCTTACCTGATGTGACTGCCCTCTGTCGTGTTTGGCAATCTTAAATGCCAAACATTTAAGTGCCTCGTGGTTCCTAGTGGGCTATTCATGCCCACTTTCCACTGATTAGACCTCACTTGACTGCCATCTGGGTGAGATAAGAAATTTGCGGACAAGCTAGCCACCTCTAATAGTAAGGAAAGAAACAACTCTCTGTGGATCAGACAGAAGAATTTGTAAGAAAATTTTTAAGGAACTCACATACAGAATGAATGGTCCACTGAGGAATCAGGCAACAGCCAGGGGAGACTAATTATCTGATTATCTAGCCTGGTGTCATGGGTTTGCAGCCTTGAAGTCAATTTGCTTAACTTCGATAAGTCACTTACCTTATTACAAGATCAGGGAATTGATAAGCCCTATCTAATTTAGCCAGACTATCCATCTTTGAGAAGATGGCAGCGCCAAAATTCCATTGCTCTATCGTTTTATTCAGTCAAGTTCAAACACTTCCAATGGCCCATGATCTCAGGGGAACTGGCTTAGCTGCTTTCTTACCACCACCCTTACCTTTCTCTCCTTCTACTCCAATATAGCCCCAATTTTACTGTTTGTGCTCACCAAACAGTCTGATCTCAGACACTTGAATAATGTTGTTTGCTCTGCTCTTTCTCCTAATATCTGCATAGTCACTACTTTATTTCCTTCAGATCTCTGCTCAAATGTCTCTTTCCTTGACTGCCTTATGTACAGTAGCACCCCAACTCATAACCATCACCCTCTATCCCATTTACTTTCCTTTATTTTCTGCATGGCACTTATTACTTCTTAACATTTGTCCATCCAATCTATTCTCTTTTCTCTCTTATTGAATTTAAGCAATAGGAAAACTGAGACTTTATTTTTGTTTCCAGGCTAGAAACCAGACCCTGGGTGAATGTCAGAGCCAGCACAGGGACTTAGCTTTCCTTCCTTCTATTAGCAGGGGGTAGCAGAAGCAAGCCTTGAAGCCCTAGACCCTTAGGCTAGAGTAAGCTGAGGTACTTAGGAATACCAACTTTAATGTTTTTGCATAGTCATCAAATTGTCCAACCTTCTTTCCAGCTCATGGATATTTTTGCCTTGGCTATAATATTATTTATCATTGACCGTGGGTAATAGATTTTTGAAATTAGTCTATGCTGTTATAAAGGTCATGTTACCCACTGTAATTCTGAAGGCTCATGCAAATAAAGATATGCTTGTGTCTGTGTGCATAGGAAGACAACCCATCTATGACCAGGGCATTGCTGAGTCTGACAGCAGATTTATCTGGGTCTGATTGATCTACAAATTAGTTGATGATGTATACTCACAGGCACATAGGCTATCTATTATATCTGTTCTTGCTCTCGAGTAATATCCTTTAAGCTTTACCAATTGCTGAACATGTGGCCATTTATTTATTTGAACTGGCAAGTGTGTATTATATGACACAATTTTCCCTGCCTAAGTTCTGAAACAGTTGAAAGAAAATTCAGAGGAATGACCGAGATCACAATATCAACTTTATTACTGATAAAATTGATATCAGAGAATGTGGCTTAGGTATAGTGTAATGATGTGCTTTCTAATAACAACTCTTAGCACTTTAGTTACTCCACACTTAGTAGCATGGGCACAGAGTGAAATGGAGAAAAGTGATAGGGACAAACTAGGTTAGGAAGGAGAGTTACAGTAATGCACCTGGAATAAGAAATTAGTGTCTCAACAATTATGTGATGGCTATTTGGAGGAGTTGATATATTAGCTGATCTCTGAAAAGCTTAAAGTTGTGATATACAGAGATGATTCATTCCAAATGAAGAGAATGATACAAGAAAAGGTATAAGGGGTAAGGTCAATGTTAGACTGATAACAGGATTTATTAAAGTGAAGAATGGAAACTAAATCTAGAAAGACAGCCTGATTTCCAACAGGAGAGTACTAACTTCAAGACTTTTGAAATGTCAGATCATTGTGAAAATAAGATAGTGATTCCTCTTACCCAGAATGAACTTGGGTGGTCTTTAGCATACCAGGAGCAATTATACTAGGGCACAAATCTCCATGTAATTTTTTTTATTGTTTCATAGATTTATTTTCTTAATTACCTAAAGACTTATAAGCTCTTGTTAAACTAAGCTACTTTATATTATGTTTGCTCAGCAATGCATATAACAAATTTTCTGCTAAGGACTTGGACATTCAATTAATTCTTGGTGAAATATTAATTATAGAATTAGTGATTATGTTTTTAGAACTTGGTTCTTCTTAAAGACCCATGTAACATATTAATAATTTGCATTATACTATCACAAGTTTGCTTGGAATTTGATGCTTTAAAAACATGTTGTGTACCACTTAATACTTAATGCACTTCACCAGATTTGGGAAAAATCAATCCTACCCATTAAATTTCTTTGTTAGTGCATTGCGATTATGTGAGAGTAAAATAAGGCATCATATAAATCTAAAATATGTTCATAATTATATTCCTTAAAGAAACTTTAATATTGCTTTAACTGCTGGTCAAAAGAAAGGACAAACCAGTTTTCAGCCTACAAATTTTGAGTCCAGTAGAAGCAAGGTACAATAACTATAAACAGTAGCTTCCAGGTAAAAAGTTTGACAATTTACTTCATTTCCATAGACATGTAGGGTTCCCCTACCCCCTTTTAAAAATGAGTGCTAGTTTAAAACAAAGATGTTGATGAAATAATGGAAATAGTTATTTTTGTAGCTCCACTTTGATGGTTTATCATTTTTCTCTTTAAAAATATTTCAATTTGAGAGCTGATTTCAGTTACTAGAGGAAAAATGTGCTAGGAATGGGAGAAAAATGGGCAGTGGGCACAGTGGCCCAGGCTTCTTTGATGATAGTGATGGCATGGTAACATGCATCTGAGGTGTGAACATATCCCCCTAAACTATAGACAGAATTGTAAACCAATGTTATTTCAATTAAAAAAAAGCTTTAGTTTGAATATATATGTTACCAGTTTCTCATTTCCTCACTTATAAAATGAGAAATATTATCAAAACATTAAGGTATTTCCATTTATGATTAATACTTAATTTTCAATAAACTACTCATTTCTGTTTCAGCTAAAGTCAATGAAGGAGTGCATGTGTAAGGTATGTGTAAGAAGAGTGACTCCTGCATAAATGGGAAATATGGAGATTTCTAACATCATACTACTGGAGCTAATCCTTCATTTTGAAAGTTTAGAAGCTAGAATTTTTTCCCGCTCTTTTAATGAAATTTATCTGTTGATTTATACTAATATAACTAATACATAAAATATAAATAAATTTCTGATCACAATGTAATTAAAGTAGAAATCACTAACAAAAAGGTAAGTAGGAATACCTATGTATCTTAAAGTTGCGAAATACATTTTTAAATAATCTCTGTGTCAGATAAGAAGTCACAGTAAATGTTCAGAAAGATCTGAGGCTAATAATAATAAAAATACAATCCACAGCTTTTATGTGATACTTCTAAACCTTCACTTTAAGAGAAATGCATATCCTTAAATTCATATACTAGGAAATGAGAAAGGGGAAAATTAATGATGTAACAATGTTTCTCAACAAGGTTGAAAAAATTGTGAATTAAGCACAAAGTTGAAGAAAGTAAACAATAAGGTAATAAAATAAAAAGCAGACAGGAGAGAGGGAATATCAACAAAGCCAAACTTAACTTGAAAAGATTACCAAGTTATAACCTCTAGCAAACTTATGAAGATAAAACAGTGAGAAGATACAAATAGCCAATATCTGAAATGAAAAAATTGGATAATATTTTTACATCTTGCAAAAAATTTAAAGACCTTATGGGAATGTCATGGACAAATTTAATTCCATACTTTTAAAAACTTTAGGTTAAGTAGGTCAATTCTTAGACTAAACAACATACCTAGACTGACATAAAAAGAAATTCCAATGATCACATAAGGATTACTTAAAATTTATAAATAAAAACTTTACTACACTGAGGACTCTGTCCAAATTACATCACCAGATAAATCTACTAGTCAACAGGGACGGAAATGATGTGAAATATATATAAATTAATTAATTAAATTTAAAAAAAATCTACTAGTCAAGAGATAAATAGCAAAATCTTCTACAATTTTCCAGAAAATAGTGAAGGAAAGAATATTTCAAGATTTGTTATGTAATGGCAGTTTTTATATGGAAACTTCATAGGCACATTGTATAAGTAATTATTAATGACTACAAGAGCAAAAATTTTAAGCAAATTATTAGTAAACAAAACCCAGCATTATATATAAAAAGCATACTATATCACAATCACAATAAATCAATTTTGGGGTTTCAAGGTTGGTTTGACATCTGGAAATCCATCATAATTCACCACAGCAGCATAATAAAGGATGTAATTATCTCTATAGTTGTATAAAATTATTTAATGAAATTTAACGTTGAGTCAGTGTGAATAAATTCTCGTAACACATGAGGAAAAAGGAGGAAAATTCCATAGTTAAATAGACATTATCCTTAAAAGGAAGGAATCTTTAGGCCGGGCACTGTGGCTCGTGCCTGTAAGCTTCAGCCTATGAAGTGGCCGGGGTTAGGGATTGCGTTTCGAGTCCAGCCTGGGGCCCGTAGTGAGACCTCGTTCCAAAAAAATAGCTGGATGTGGTGGCACGCACCTGTCATCCCAGTTACCTGGGAAGCTGAGGCTGGGGATTGCTTCAGTCTGTGGTACCCCGGGCAACTCCACAGGCAAAAATAGCGAGACCTAGTCTCAAAAAAAAAAAAAAAGGGAAGGAATCTTTGACACTCAATTCTAGTATGAGTTTATTCTTTTCTTGATCTAACTCAAGTATGCTGAATCTTCCCAGCGCTGAAACAGTAAAGGACATGAGCTACTCAGGCCTTCTAGCTGTGTGACTTCTCACTTCCACAGATAAATCCGTATGGGAAGTCGAGCAATCATCAGAAGATTGCTCTGTGAGAATCAGAAAACAAATAGATGATGTCCATAACTAATGTCCCTTAACTGAAAAAATGATATATATATACACCTTCACATAGATAAGAACACTGTGTTCCTGAATATTAAATGGATTTCTGAACTCTATGGCAGCCGTTTCCCTTCTATAAAGAGAAATTGGTTTTTGGGTTTTTTTGGGTTTTTTTGAGACTAGGTCTCTCTATTTTTGCCCGTGGAACCGCAGGTTCATGTTGCCTATGGTACCACAGACTCAAGTAATCCCCAGCGTCAGCTTCCCTGGTAGCTGGGATTAAAGACGCGTGCCACCACGCCCAGCTATTTTTTTGGAACTAGGTCTCGCTACATTGCCCCAAGCGGGACTCGAACCGTGATCCCTGATCCCCACCACGGTTTCCTAGGCTGCCACTTATAAGCACACACCACTATGCCTGGCCAGAAATTGCTTCTTTACTGAGTAATTGAATACTTGGGCCTTAGCTTTCCATATGCAAAGAAGTCATTATCTGATTCCTTTTGGCTCTCTGATTCTATTCCTTTACTTCTCTCCAATAATCCAAACATCCCAAAATACCTTGAGTTTCTTAGTGAATCAGACTGATTTATTCATACTTGCATTTTGCATATTCTATGACATTTTCCTGGAATGACCTCCTCATCCTCTCAAACACCTCCACTCCTCATCAACTTGGCAAGCTTTTAAATACAACTAAAGTATTTTTCCTCTGTAAAGTCTTCCCTTCTTTATGTTCTCACTGTGTCTCCCTTGTCTTCTGTAACAGTGCTCATCACATCATATTAAAATGTTTAGTTCTCTCTATTAGATTTTTAACTTCTTGAAAGAAGATTTTGTGTCTTCATATTTGTACTCCTAGTATTTAAACTCAACAAAAGTTCATTAAATGAAGAAATAAATGTGTGAATAAGCAAACGATTGAGCGAACCCACCTTGGTAGAACTCTGTCTTCTTCTGATCACCATTTGGGTATTCTGCTCAGTACTCATGAACTCATTCTAGCTAATAATGAAAACTTCTCTGGCTGAGTACATCTAATTTACAATCAGTAATTAACTCTAAATTGAATTTATAATTGCTTTGTAACTACAACAATCATCAGCATTCAAAATGCTAACTTCCCAGATACATGTCATAATCTTAATTTTTAATTTCCATCCTTCTAATAAGTTAAATGGAAAGGAGTAGGGGTAGTAAGAATCGAAAATTCTGAGGAGTAGCTTTAATTAGGCATATAAAAGAGCTTGAAAAAATTAAGTAAGTTTTGGTCCTGAACCAAAATAGAGTATTTATTTCTAATTAAGTTCAGTAGTTTAATACCAAAGCAAATAAGAGAAGAGTTGCCAAGGAAATGGAGAAAATAGTTGTTCCCACTTATTTCCAACCCTTTGCACTCATGGTGTGTATAGAAAAAGATATTACTTAAGGCACACTGGGGTGACTAGATGATGATGCTTGCTATTGAAGGACTCTGGCTGTTCTAAGCTCTTTCTAGCCAGGTGAGAGTAAAGGAGGTCAGGACCTTAGTAATCCATAATTGTTTGGAGCAGACTGCTGGAAAACTCCAAAGTTTGAGAATGGGGAATAAAATGTATCTGCAAAAACTTTAGGTCTTGAGCTTCAGCCTAACCCAACAAAATAGAAAAGATTCAGAATAAGCAAGGAATATATACACTATTTAAATATCATAGCTAAGATTGTTTAGGCCAGTCATGTTCATCTCTGGCTATATATTGGAGTAACTTGAAAGCTTTTACAACAACAACAACAACAAAAAGTTAGCAATGCTTAGAACTTAACCTGGTGTAATTAAATTAGAGTCTCTGGGGAGGAATATTAGGTATGTTATCTGTATTTGTCAAATGTTCCCCAGAGGTGATTCTAAAGTGTGTCCAGGTTTGAGAACCATTAATGTTAGTAGTGATGAATGAAGATAAATTATTATGAAGGACCTAAATTTTAACTGTTTTTTAAGTGCCTCCATTTTATAGTTACACAGTGAATATTCGCATTATTTTTTCCTATTTTCTTTTTCTTTTTGCCTTTAGTCTTATTATTGAAGATAGAGCATAAACCAGGCAGTAGTTCATATTTATCTCAAATTGTAACCTTTTTCCTAGAGTGAATGAATATAGAATATAGCCTTTGGAATCCTGCTGTCTCATATATATGAGAAATCTGTGGAGTTACAGGAACAACCCAAAGTCACACAGCTGAAGAGTGGCCCGTTCAATTCTCTTACATAATATCCATATGCAAGAATGTCTTCTCCTGCAAAAAAAATCTCAAAAATATCCATAAAGTTAAGGATATAATCTTTAGAGTTTTTTTTTCATCTACAAGTGATTTATTGAGGAAAGGCCCTTCAGAGAAGGGTGATGAGAGAAACAACAGAAAGTAGGACAAAAGGTAAGCAATATGTGGCTCAAATGAATATGAGCTGTTTTTTATTAAATTTTTAAAAATTTTGTTTCATAAGATTTGTTTACATTTCTTTTTTTTTTCCTTCCCATTTGGATTTTCTCCCCCCTTTCTTTCCCCTTGTCCTCCCCTCTGGCCACTCCATCTCTTATTTCACTGCCTGTTATTAGTCAATTTTTAGTTCCTTGGATTCTTCCTTTTCTTTCCTGGAACAATGTTCTTTTGCCAGTTGTAGATGTATTTTCCTGGGACACGGGGGCCTGTGCTTAGTTTTCCAGGTGTATCTTTGTTGCGGGTAGCCATTTCATGCATGTTTGGATCCTTTCAGTAACTCCTTATTGGTCTTCCGCTCCAACCCAGTTTCTGTCACATTTTGCTTCTTCTTGGCTTTGTGATTCTGGCATTGGGAGCGTTTGTGTCCTGGCATTGGGAGCGTTTCTCCCAGACCATATTGGTATAAAAAGTTTCTTGGTCAGGATAGCCACTGGCAGATATTTGGTCCAGTTTGTCTTGGAGCCGCTGCCCATCTCTGTGACTTCCCTCTCCATGTGGAATGGGAGGGTGCCAGCTTTTACTGAAGGCATCTCTGAACCGGAAATTCTGTCCCCATCTGTGGAGACTTCGTGGGTTATTTTTCTGAGAGAATTCATCTCTATAGCTGATCTCACAGCCCTGTGTCCCATGGATCTGAAATGTTCGTTTGTTCTGAGTTTTACTTCTTTCTCCTCATTTCCATCTTCATGTGTATCTGCTGCTGAATTAGTGACTTAGCTGTTTCTGGTGAGGTTTGACTGGATTTGGAGACCAGAAGGGGTGACTCCTCCTGACCCATCCAAACCCTCCCACCGCACCCATTGGCCTTCGCGTTCAGCAGTCCCCCCGAGTCCGGAGGGGGCTGCATGGGCGGGCAGGGTTTCCAGGGGGATGGGTGGCCCAGCACCCTGAAGGGAGCCAGGCAAAAATGTGGGCAAAGAGCACTTTGTTTTCAGGTCCCAGAAGGGGTCCCCAGAAGTGGGTCCCCTGGTGCCACCCACAGGTCAGAGACATGGCAGGGGCCCACCCAGCACTCACCCCTGAGTCTGAAGGGGGCTGCATGGGCAGGTAAGGTTTCCAGGGAAATGAGTGGCCCAGGTTCCCAAAGGGGGTCGGATAAAAGTGTGGGGCCTTTTAGAGTTTTAATCTTGAACTTGATATTTACAAAGTGATGGCAAATAATAGGAGTCATAACAGTAGAGGTTTTCAAGATAAGCCTTGAGTGTAGATAGGATTTAGATATGCAAAAGAGATGGAGTAAGGGGGTCAGGGGCTACCTAAATGGAGGAATGGTAAGTGTACAGGGGAGGAGAAACTATAAGAAAATTCCAGAGAAGAATGTTGTGGAGTCTGAAATTGATTTAATGGCAACTGAAGCCCTGAACGGGCAGCCAAAATCAGTTATCTCTTAAGAGTGTCTGACAGAAATCCATGGAGATTTTCTCTGCAAGCACTGCTAGTAGTTGAAGATACCTAAACTCAGGCTCTCCAAATCTCTAGGCCAAAGGTTGTATGGGACACTTGATTACAGATGACATTTACTGAGCACTAACTACATTTCTTAAACATTTTGTGTGGATAATTTAATCTCCCAACATCCCCATGGGCTAGGTTCTATTAAAATCCCTGGCCCACAGATGAATAGTACAGCAAAATAGGATAACATTTTTTTGTGATCTCCCTATATTCAGTGATCTGTTTTCCCTGACTCAGAGTTCCCATATTATATTTACTGGAGAGTGAATTATGTTGTTATAATGGAAATGTGCCTTTAGGAGTAGGGCGAAAATGGGTACTGGACAATAAGGTCAGCTAGGATTAGAGAGCTAAAGATTTTAAACGTTTTTTTCCCCTACAGGCACAAGGAATTTACAGAGATTTTTGAGCAGGGAGTGGCATCATGAAAAGTTTTAGAAAAACTGGTTTGAAAACATGGACAGGATGGGTTACTGGTAAGAGAGTGTGGGAGGTAAATGTAATATCAGTCGCCCAGTTAAAATGCTGGTGGAATACTCTAGGGCTGATGTGATAAAAGGCTAGGTTAGGTCAGGCTGTTAATACATAGGCCTCAGATGTAAGAGCTGTCATGAAGTTCCAGAGTAAACCTGAGTGACAGGGTGATGCCTGGGAGGCCAGGGGAGTAATCCTGATAAGGGAATGTTGTGAATTTAACTTAAGGACTTTTTTTTGATTTGCAAGATAGTGATTTATGCTGGTCTGGGATATGTTATTTGGCATCCTGGTTTTTTTAAAATGCCCAGTTTTGATATGGATAGCAATAGTTACCTGTATATTTAAATTTCATGTTAATCCTTTACCTGGTGAGAGTATGACATTTACTTATTATGATAAGTAATTAATGTAATATTACTGTTTTATATGCAATTATTAATATTACTCTTATTTACTCTAGATTATCAGATCAAGATGAAGAGGGCAAGATCAAAGAGAAGTGTATCATCTCTGACCCCTCCTTTTCCATGGTCACAGTTCAACAGGAAGACAGTGGAATAACCTGGGAGACCAATTCAAGTAGGTCTTCCACACCGTGGGCTTCAGAAGAAAGTCAGACTTCCGGTGTGTGTAGTCTGGAAGGGTCAACTGTGAATTCTCCAGGGAATGTTTCCTTCATTGTGGATGAAGTTAAAAAGTCTCGGAAAAGAAAGCCTAAATCAAAGCATGGGTCACCATCATTACGCCGGAAGGGCAACAAAAAAAGAAATTCTTTGGAATTTCAAGATGTTCCAGAAAACAAAGAAGAGAATCCTTTAATTTCAGAAATCCAGGAACTAAAGACTCAGAAAGATATGTCATCTACCGGCATTTATGATACAACGAGGAAAAAGAAGACCACCTCCAATACACCTCCTATTACTGGAGCAATATACAAAGAGCATAAACCATTTGTGTTAAAACCGGTCTACATAGGAACTGTACAGTATAAAATTAAGATGTTCAATTCAGTTAAAGAAGAATTAATCCCTCTGCAGTTTTATGGAACATTACCAAAGGGTTATGTAATTAAAGAAATACATTATAGGAAGGGAAAAGATGCATCCATTAGTCTAGAACCTGATAGTGATTCTAATATAGTTTCCAAAACAGGCAAATTAGTAACGCAAAATGTAGAAGATGATAAAAGAAAAGGTCTTGCTTCATCATGGAGAGGTGCACTCTCCTCCAAAGGGTCAAAGTTTCTAACTTCCAAACTCAGTCATGAGGATCAAAAGAAAATGTATATTGATTCTCCGCAAAAGGCCACTTCTGCCGACAAGCACACAGTTTCTTCTTTTATGAGAAATGACACAACCGAACAAGAAACAGAGCTTAGTTCTCAACCATCAGTGCCAGGTGACAAAGAAAAACCCAACGACATGGAGACTGCCAGTCTCACACCTGATACATCTGCAACTGTATTCCCAGAAACAGCAAAGGAAGAATTTGAGCCTGATTCACAGGAAACTGTAACTTCAGGGCTTGACTCTTCAGTCTCACCACTGTTAGCAGATGAGAGAAAGAAGGAAGATATATATTCTGATGACCATTCCATCTCAGTGGAGACAGAGGGGTCTCTGGAAACAGTTTCTATCCAGGAAGGATTTGGCCCAAAGAGAGAAGAGCAGGACTTGACTTCACTAGAAAGTACAGAACCAGTCTCTGAACAGCTGACCTCTTCTCACCTTGATGTTAGAGGAGAGACAGCAGAAAACATGCCTGAATCCTCCGTTTCTCTTCCTGAACCTCTAGTGTTAGAAAAACCAGAGGAAGAAGAAACAGAAGCTTCTCTACCAATATTTGCTGCATCTGAACCTGATGATTCTAACTTAGCAGAAGAAGAGATCATAGAACTTGATTACCCAGAAAGCCCGTTAGTTTCTGAGAAGTCCTTCCCATCACCTTTGGCCCCTGAAGTGGAGCAGAAGGAAGAACAGACCATTCTTTCAACACTGACACCCACACCTGAACATGTCATGCCTGAGGAAAAAAGGGAGGAAAGTGAGTCCATTTCTGGGGATTCTGCTTTTGTGTCAGAATATTCAGTCCCACAGGATTTGAACCATGATCTAGAAAAGCAAGAAGTGAGACCAGTTTCTCCATCCAGTGTTAAAGCTGTATCTGAATCTGAAGTTTTGTCAGAAGATAATGAGGACTTTGAGCCCTTTTCCCCTGTTTCAGACTCTGCATCTGAGTATTCTCTTCCAACATACACAACTGCGAAGACTTCAGAAGACCAGTCACCACTGTTTTCAGCAGCTACTCCAGAACACATGGTTCTGTCTGAGGAGGAAGTCTTAGAAAGTGGGCATCACACACCAGACTCCATATCTGCTTCTGAATATTCAACTCCATCACATGCAGCAAAACAGTCATTAAAGGAAACCATTGACCATAAGCCCCCATTACAGCCCAAAGCTGCTTCTGAGCACAAGATTATGTCAGAAGAAGAGAAGAAAGATACCGAGTTGTATTCCCTGGATGTGGCACCTGCATCTGAACATTCTCTCCCACCATCTGCAGCTGAGAAGATGGCAGAAGACCAGCCACCACTGTATTCAGCAACAACAACAGAGCACATGGTCCTGCCTGAAGAAGAGGTCCCAGAAAGTGGGCTTCACACATCACAACCAGCATTGCCTTCCCAGTCTGCAGCTCCACCAAGTGCAACACAGGAATCCCCAAAGAAGATAATTGAAGCTGTGTCCCCATTACAGCCAAAAGATGCTTCTGAACACAAGATTGTGTCAGAAGAAGAGAAGAAAGGTACCGGGTTGTATTCCCTGGATGTGGCACCTGCATCTGAACACTCTCTCCCACCATCCACAGCTGAGAGGATGGCAGAAGACTACCCACCATTGTTTTCAGCAACAACACTGGAGCACATGGTCCTACCTGAAGAAGAGGTCCCAGAAAGTGGGCTTCACACATCACAACCAGCATTGCCTTCCCAGTCTGCAGCTCCACCAAGTGCAACACAGGAATCCCTAAAGAAGATAATTGAAGCTGTGTCCCCATTACAGCCAAAAGATGCTTCTGAACACAAGATTGTGTCAGAAGAAGAGAAGGAAGACACCGGGTTGTATTCCCTGGATGTGGCACCTGCATCTGAACACTCTCTCTCACCATCCGCAGCTGAGAGGATGGCAGAAGACTACCCACCATTGTTTTCAGCAACAACACTGGAGCACATGGTCCTGCCTGAAGAAGAGGTCCCAGAAAGTGGGCGTCACACCTCACAACCAGCATTGCCTTCCCAGTCTGCAGCTCCACCAAGTGCAACACAGGAATCCCTAAAGAAGATAATTGAAGCTGTGTCCCCATTAAAAACTAAAGGTGCTTCTGAGCACAAGATTGTGCCAGAGGAAGAGAAGGAAGACACAAAGTTGTATTCCCCAGATGTGGCCCCTGCATTTGAACAATCTCTGCCAACAGGAGCAGCTGGGATGAATTCTGAATGCCAGGTTCCACCACTTTCAGCCACTTTATCTGAACAAGTGGTTCTTTCAGAAGAAGAGACAGTAGAACTGGAACGGCACACACCTTCTTCCACCTCTGCTTCTGAATTTTCAGTACCACTATATGCAACACCAGAATCACAGGAGCAAGAAACTGACCAGAGTTACTCTTTAAATCTCAAAGGTGCCTCCTCACCTATGAGTTTCTCAGAAGAAGAGCAAGAAGATATTGGACCTTTTTCTCCAGATTCTGCATTTGCATCAGAATTCTCATTTTCACCCTATGTGACTAGGGAAACAGAGAAAAGAGAAATTGAGAGTGATTCTCCAATATGTTTAACATCACCATCTGAGCACACTGTTTTGTCAGATGAAGACACTGAAGACGTTGAGCTTTTTTCTCCAGACTCAGCCTCCCAAGTTTCAATCCCTCCATATAGAATCCCAGAAACAAGGAAAAGTGAAATTGAGCCTGATTCGCTATTAAGTGCAATGTCTGCTTCAGGACAACCTGACTTTTCAGAAGCAGATGACAAAAAAATCGCACCAGCAGCTGCCTCACCTGTACCTGAGCATCTCAGTTCATCACAGAAACAAAAAACAGAAACTTCCTCTTCAGCATCTTCATCTAAAGAAATGAGTCTACCACATTCAACACATAAAGCTGAGGAAGCAGAAATTAAGCCAGGTAGTCAAGCAACCTCAACATCTGGATCTGAATATCTCATTTTAGCGCAGAAGCAGAGAACTCAAGCATCTTCAGAAACTGATTCTGAAGACTTGATTCCACCAGGTTTAACCAGAGAATCAGAGAAAGGAGAACTTGAGACTAGTTCATCAGTATCTGCACCATCATCCATGATAAGGCAAGAACCCAAACCTGCCTCTCAGATTTCAGCATCACCTGATTCCATTCATGCAGTTAAGAAGGAACAAGAACCCAAAATATCACTCGCTCCAAAAGCTGCAAATGAACATATGGGTTTGCTAAAAGTTAAAAGCAAGGAAGAAACTGTGCCTGATTCCCCAGAAGCTACTGCACATGTATCATGGGATCAAGAAATGGAGCCCCAGCCTTCAAATGTTCCAGAGTCTGGAATGAAATATTCAATTCTGTCTGACTTGGTAGATAAGCCAAAGAAGGATGTAAAACCCAATTTAGCTCCAACCATTTCATCTGAACTAGAACAGAGAATGTCAGAGGATGAGCCTGGAGTAGTAAAGTCATATTCACCTATAAAGGAAACAGCTTTATCCCAGCCTCAGATTTTATCACCAGAGCAACCAGAGGTGAAACCTGATTCTAAGATAACAGATACAACTGGAGTGCTGCATTCACCCTTGTTAGGAGTGGAAAAGGAAATAAAACATGGATCACCTGCACCCAAATTTATAGCTTCATCCGAAGGAATAACTAAGCAAGATTCAAGCTTAACAAATTTAACAAAAGAGGAAATTCCAGCTGATTCATCCAGTCCTATAGGACATCCAGTCTCAACAAAAGTAGAGAAGAGTAAATTAGCAAGTGGTTTGTTACCAACAGTAGCAGCTATAGATGAACAGTTAGTTCTTAGAGAGGAAGAAAAGGTAGCAATTAAAGGTAGTTCTCCCATTGACACTGCTGCCTGGAAATGTTCACCTCAGTCAGAAGTAGAGAAGGAAGCTAAATTTTGTTCCCCTACAAACATATCCTCTCTATCAGATCATTCTAATTTATCAAAGGTAGAAACTGAGGAAGGTAAACCTGGATTGCCAATAACCCAAGCATTGTCTTCTCAGCATTTAGATGTAACTAAAGAAACAAGGGGGGGGACCGAACAAGGACTCTCAGTTTCTACAGTCCGCAACTCTGAATGTTTGGTTTTGTCACAGAAAGAGAACACCACAACTGTCTCAGCGGTGTCAAGACCTGAACTTGTATTCTCATCACTCAACCTAGGTGATGAGACAGAGAAAAAGAAAATGGAACTTAATTCCTCACAAAATGTGTCAATTGCACCCCAACTTACAGTGCCAAAAGACAAAAATGAGCAAGTGGTGAGTTTTGAACAGGGAAATTTTGTGTCAGAAGAGATATCTCCAGGATTACCAACCCTCAGTGCGGATAAGAACAGACAGGCAGTGGAGAAAGAAGATGTTAAAGGAACACAGCAGAAGGAGACCTCCGTTTCTCTAAAGGATGAACACTGGATGCTAGACCAGCCTGAAAGGGATCTAATGGGTCATCGCGAAGAAAGAGTACCAGCGTCTGTGCAGCTGGGTACCTCTGGCCCCACTGATCTGATGACAGGGCCACTCAAGCCTGTTCTGTCAGATGAAGACCATACATATGAAACTAGAAAGAAGATCCTGTCACATTCTCCTGAAGAATCTTACATATCATTACAAGAATCGATATCTACTCTCAGCACCACGAGGGGTAGCATAGAGACCTCACCAACTAAAATGGACTCTTCTGAGGAAATAAATGTAGCCCCCAAGCCTAAATCTTTAGTTTCAGCAGGACAGGCAGAGAAAAATGAAGCAGAAGGGAAGGAGATCCGTTCTTTCATGGGAGGTGAAAGCTTGATAGTGGAGAAAACAAAATTAGAATTCTCTGCAGTTTGCCAAGAAGACAGCCAGGAAGAAATCAAAGTAGTTCCTGAAAGAAAACTTCAACCACCAGTGTCTGTTCCATCAATGGAACAGTTCAAATCAGAAATTATTCCTTCTCCTGAAAAAGCACCTCATTTTCTGGCAGAAGATGTGGAATTTGCACTGAGCAATGAAAAAGAGGCACAAAGGGGTATTTCTCTTGTATCTGTAGAGAAGCCATTGGAGAAATCAAAAGTGGTTGCGTCAATGGGCATAGAGGAAGCTAATGAGAGAGAGAAAGCTGAAGTGAAAATAACCACCCAAATAAAATCTCTCTCTTCAATCCAGAGCAATGAAGAAGCTCAACTTCCAGAGTCACCTGAGGTGATTGAAAAGTTGCCTAAGGGGTCAAAGGCAGTTGAGCCAGGTCTTTCTGAGGAAAAGGGAAAGAAAGGAATTTCATCTTTTACATCATGGATGTCCAGTTTGTTTTTTAAATCAAGCACTCCAGATAACAAAGTTGCTGAAAAAGAAAGTTTAGAAACTCAGCCAAGTCCACCAGTGGAAAAAGCAGTGACTATGATGGGACCTAAATCAGCTCCAGCCGATTTCAATGCAACCGAGAAACCAGCTGATCAGCTATTACCAGATGCAAAAATCAATACTTCTAAAGAACCCAAAGGTGCTTTAGTCAAATCTGGTGAAGATCAAGACTTTAAAGAAAAGCCCATCTTTTTAGAAAATGTAGATATTTCACAGCAGTCAAAATCCAACTTTGAGGCATCTAGTAAAGGTTATGGGAGAAAAGAACTCCTGGACTATTCAGAGGAAATGGATCTAAACTCAGTAGTTACTTCTGCTAATGGTGAGGAACATCTTGGGATTGAATCTTATTCCTCCATGCGTGAGAAATCCATTATGGAAGCAGATCCAAGTGCCATTCCTCTTCACATTGCTAGTAGTAAAAGAGTTCAGGAACCAGAAATCTCTCCTCCATCTAAATGGAACATTTCTATCCTTAAGGAAGAGCCAAGAAGTGATCAAAAAGAAAAATCACTCTTTTCATTTGATGCAGTAGATAAGGTGCCACAAGAGCCAAAAGCAGCTTCGTCTAGCTTCACAAGTGAAAATATCATGAAGGAATCTAAGAAGCCAAAGTCAGTAATTTTGCCAGTAGAAGAATCTACAGGCAGTTTAATTGATCTTGGTGAAGACAGACAAGAAATGCCAAAACCTACTTCCTTAGAAATTTCTGAAGAGGAAATAAAGTTCAGGTCTGCTAGCCTAACTGAAGAGAAAGATAACTTGGAAACCAGATTATATTCCTTGGCAGAAAAGAAGATTTTTGCAGAAAAACAAGAACCTGTGGCCCCACTAGAGCTTAGAGATAATAATGAAATAGAACAGGCACCATTTACACTTGCATCTAGTCCCACCAAATTGCAAGATTCAAAAACTGAAGCTGTGCTGCAACGATTTCATCAAGTTGAGGACCACAAAGAAAGATACAACATTATCAAGGAGGAGAAAGGAAAGCAGCCACAAGAAATGCCATGGTCAGAAATGACCCTAGATAAGCATACAGTCCATACCATTCAAACATCCGAAGATAAGACATTTGAAATATCTAAACAATCTTTTCTTGTTTCAAAGAGCCAGTTGGAGGCTACAGATGATGCCGATGGAAATGAACCATGCTCATTACCAAGTAGCAATAATGCTCAGTTTATGGCTCATTCACCAACAATCAATGCTAGTAAAATGGTTTCTACTAGAGAAATACCCAAGGAGCATGAAGACCCACATGTAGAAGATGAAAAGTTTAAAGTGACTAGTAAGCCAGTTGGACTTTCAGAAGATCAGAAGAGTGCCTTTGGTATCATTTCTGAAGGCTGTGAAATATTGAATGTTCATGCTCCTGCATTTATTTCTTCAGTTGATCAGGAAGAAAGTGAACGAATGAAAGATAAATTAGAATATTTAGAAGAGAAGACCTCATTTAAAACCACACAGGTCTTTGATGATAATGAGATAGTTGCTCACCCAAAAACTAAGAATAAGTTAGAATCTAATGAAAAAGTTACATCATTAAAAGAAAATAAGCAAAAAGAAACTCATAATACAGAAGAAGAGGCAGCTATAGGTTCAGAAACTGGTGGTTTAGCCTTTGATCAGCCTGCACTTTCCAGTGAGGAGGACTATTTTGAAAAATATACATTGATTGATTATAACATTTCTCCAGTACCAGAAAAACAGAAAGCTCCATGGAAATTAAATGTTGAGGCAGAACATTCAAAGGAAGTTACAGAAGAGGCAATCTCTTCCCCAGAAAGTTCAGAGGAAAGGACCCTAGGACATGAATATGACTTGGTGAAATTAGATGAAAGTTTTTATGGGGTCGAAGAGGACCACATCAAATTATCTCTTTCAGAGAAGCAAAAGTCTTTGGACATTCAAAAATCAGCTGATAGAGATGCTCCAAAAAGCATAAAAAGAGATGTGGATGCAAAGTCACCTGGGATGCCTTTATTTGATGAAGAGGGAGGAGTTTTGTCACCAACCCAGATATTTCCTACCACTGTTAAGGCTATTAATCCTGAACTTCTTGAGGAGCCACCTGCACTTGCATTTTTATACAAGGATCTGTATGAAGAAGCAGTTGGAGAGAAAAAGAAAGAAGGCGAGACACCTTCTGAAGGTGACAGTGTGAATTCTGAGGCATCTTTTCCCAGAAGAAACTCTGACACTGATGATGGATCAGGACTATATTTTGAGAAGTACATACTCAGAGATGACTTTCTTCATGACACATCTGTAACTCAAAAGGACCAAGACCAAGATCTGGAAGAAACATCAGTTGGAAAGGATGATTCATATCAAACAATTACTGCAAAAGGAAAAATTGGGGGGAGGTTTGGAACTATTTTGGGAGATAAGAGTCTGAAAGAAGATCAGAAAGCTGTTTACGGGGAAGAAGAATCTATAGGTGATGTGGAGACCCTTGGCAGTGAAGCCACACAGGGGAAAATTCCCATCACTGAGGAAGTCAGAATGGTTACCCAGAAGGCAAGCTATGCAGTGCCATTTGAAGACACCAATAATGTGCTGGAGAGAGTAGATGAGCCAGGCAGCCAGAGTAACAATGCAGGAAGTGCAAGCACAGAGGTCAGTCTGAACATCCCAGTACAAGTGTCCTTCCCAGAAGAAGAATCTGTATCTGGTGCAACCTGTGTTCAAGAAACATTGCAAGAAGAACTTACAATGATGGTCTCATCTGAACCAAGTGAAGACAGACTCCACAATATCCCTGTTCAGGATGAGTATGAATTTGCTGAATCCCAGAATCATGAAGTGGTTGCTCAAGATACTTTATCAGAAAAGTTGCATTCAGAGCCAGTGTCTGCAGAAGGAAAGGAATTCTCTGAACACATCAGTGAAAACAAATTTGTGAGTAAGGTGGAACAAGATATGTCTACTAAGCAGAAAGAGTTGGACAGAGGGAGAACAGAGCAAGACCAGTTATTAACAGCCATAGTAACTGAGAAGGAGCAAGAGGAATCAAGAAAGTCCCAAGTTGACACATACTGCAACACCTGCAAAAGTCTAATTTCTGCCACTGACAAGATACTTGACATCCATAAAGACCATGAGGTTTCAACACTTGACACAGCTATAAGTGCTGTTAAGGTAAATAGATCTTAAAGTATAGTAATACAATACATATATATTATATATAATTAATAGATTATAATTATTAATATTTTACATATAATTTACATAGAATATAATACAATCATTACATATTAATAATATATTAATTAAATATAGTACAGAATAAATTAGTAGTTAAATAGCACGTTAATATTGCACATTAATAATACATTGATTCTCTTAATATAGTTATAAATAATTATGAAATTAATTATATAGCACACATTTAACTTCTCTTCACAGTTTAAAATATGACATATTGATAGCCATATCCTAAGGCTTAAAGTTACTTTGTAATATTTAGAAAGTAATTGATAGAAAGTTAACAAAGAATATTTCCTCGGCAGTTAGTTAAGTTCAATTTGAAAATCATCTATTGGGCACATCTTCTGGATCAGATATTTTTCAAGGTCCTGGGGAGGCTAAAATAAATAACACAATGTCACTATGAGGGGTCTTGTCATCTTGTAGCAGTAATTTTTAACATCCAAAAGAGAAAAATCATTTTAAATTAAGAATATACTTTTGAGTATAAAACAATTTTTAATAAAATTAAAAAAACGCAATTATTTTATACTACTTTCAATATCACCCTTAAAAAACATGCTTATGTTATATTGGGTAATTTTATTGCAAATTTTCATTTTCCCCACATTTTCTCCTTATTTACACAATGAATGTTAGAAATGGAAAGTTTTTGCATTCTTTCTGACTGTATTTGTAGATCCTCAAAATCAATCACGACACATATCCTTATGTATGTGATAATAAATGCTTTACTTCCTCAGAGGTACTATTGGAAATCAAACATTTAGTCTTTGATAGTCTCATCTAATCTACCTTCATTATAGCCTTCTAACTGGTGTCTTCATCCTTGTTTCTTTAATTCATTTTCTATGCAGTAGTCAGAATGATCTTAAATTGTAAATCATAGCAGCACTGAGCACTTGCTCTGTACTAGGGATATTTTTAAGCTACAAGATTTCTTTTTGTCTTTGCAATGATGATGTTGTTGTCATTAATTTTCAGATAAAGAAGTGGGCTCAATAGTTTAGGTGATTTGTCTGAAGTCATGGAAGACAGAGCTAGCATTGGTACCCAGGTCTGTCTGACACCTGGTTTTTGCTCTTGTTAATAGAGCCATTTTGCCCTACCCAGTGCCTTGCTAATGCTAATGATTTTCAGTATGATTAGGCCACTATTAAATTATTGTCAGATTCATTTTGATAAGATAACATATTAGAATTGTGACTTTTTTCTTTGGAACTTACCAAATTAATCCTTCTCATCTTATCTGATTTTGGTTGTACTTTTCCAGGATAAAATTTTGATGAAATTTGCTTTACCTGGCCAAATTCAGGGATGGGGAATTTTTTTTTGTGTGTGTAAAAATCTCAGGCATTGGATGCATTTGTGAAATGTGCCCCATCTGTGATGACACTTGATTTTGCTAGCTGACAACTACTGGGCACTGTCAGTAGAAAGACTAGATATATTCAACTTTTCTCATTCTGTTTGTTTATGAGTTGTAGAAATTAAAAAGTAATTCTTTCTAAGTAATGTCATTTTAAAACAAATTCCAAATGGGTTTAAAGATGTCTCGCCTTAGAACCCATTTGAAAGTGAATCCCCACCCCCAATTTCTCTAAAGACAAAGTGACTTACTCCATTTCATTAAGTCATCTTAATGAACTTCCATTAAGAGTGCTGGCAACTTCTTTAAAATTAAAAACCAATTAAAAATTATAGCAAGAATCCCCTAGCATCTTGTGAGTAGGTCATTTGTGATTATTTAGGCACTGATGGTGCATTTACAGGTTATTCTGGTCCTTCTCCTTAGCTCCATCCACCTACAGTGACTTACTCTTGTTGATCTTTCATTTCTTCCTTCATTTGTTTGGCTTTCTTTTTCCCTCTTTGCTTTTTTTTTTTTTTTTTAACTTCCCATTCCATGTCGGGACTTTCACTGGGAATGAAAATGAAAATCAAGCAAGATGTACTTGTAGCTTCCCAAAATCAGCACAGCAGTGTGAGAACATAGTGTTCTAAGAAAGGAACCTTTCGACAGTAAGTGAAATGGTGGAGCAGGACTAGGAAGTGTAAGAAAGATGTATTGAAAAGTTGAAACATGGTTGATTCTTTAAAAAGACAGAGTTTTGCAGTCAAGGGCAAAGGTACCATACAGAAAGGCACAAAGGCAAGAAAGAGTTCAACGAAAGATGGGATCTGTGTGCTATCCTGGAAGCTTATAGAGAGATAGCAGTTTCCATCAAAGTTAGTTCTCTGGCATTTTAAGGATAGTGAATCAGGCAGTTGAAGCTGTTATTGTCTTGTTTCTTGTAAAGTTTAGCTGGATTAGTTAAAGGTTTAGGTTTTTAACTATGGTTTAAATGGTACCATCCTCCCCATCACCCATACATTTTCTAGTTGGCTGTCACTCCTTGAATATTTTAACCCCTGGGGTATCACTAGTGTCTTTGGGTCTCTTCAGTAGACCTCTTGTGGTTGCTGGACATCTGACGGGGTTGCTGATCACTTTGTCAGGGTTCGGTGCTTTAAGGAACACTCAAGTGCAAATGTAAAGAAAGTATCTGGGTATGTTGGACCAATTCAACAAAATGTCTGCTATTTTAGAAGAAAGACAACATATAAAAAGTGATGGCTTTCTACATATAAAGACATGATTCTTTCTATAAGGAGAAATAATTCAAATTCATATTTCACAAAATAGTACGCTCTGAACCAGAGGACCAAGAGGTTCTTTCTCTTCTATGAGAAAATAAACTCTCTCTTGTTTTCTCACAAAATTTCTGTTGATTATACAGAATTAGCTGTAGTCAATTTAGATGAATCAGAAATGAAACTTTAAAGATTGATTTGTTAGTGAACATGATACAGTCAATCTCTCCCAAACATACTAAATTTATAAAGAAATCAGAGCTTATTGTTTGAAATTCTTTTCTAAATGTCATATCCTAAGGGCCTGTTAATTTTTTTCCAGGTTCAATTAGCAGAATTCCTAGAAAACTTACAAGAAAAGTCTTTGAGGATTGAAGCTTTTGTTAGTGAGATAGAATCTTTTTTTAATACCGTTGAGGTAAGTTGCTGTATCCTTTTACTTTAACCTGGTTTGTTAAGACTCTGACTTAAAAGGATCTCACTTGGAGTTTGTGTGTGCCTTTGTTGTTTGCCACCTTGGTTTTGTCCCCTAAAAGTGAGGGTCCTTAAAGTTTTCCTGGTATGTAACCAGTGAGATTGCTTTCTAAGGATAAATGACTTGCTCTAAAAATGCATACACATTTATTGGGGACTTTTTTATGGTAGGGCAAATGCTTTACTCAAATCTCATAATATTGAGGAAGATATTATTGCTGTTCCCACTTGTAGATGAGAAACTTAAGACTTAGGGTTATTGCCTAAGACCATAAGAAGCTAAGAGATAAGATTTAAATTCAGGTCCAAGTTCTCACTTGCTCCACCATCCCTCCTTTCTCTGAAATAGCTCAGCAGAAGCATTCTAAAGCACTGTTCAGTGTGCTGTACCTAGGACAAATGAGTTTCCCTTCTGATACTGTTATTTTTGGTGAGTCCATGTCCTCCTCATTGGAATGCTCCATCCATTTACAGAGATGGCCCAGTCATTCTCACTTGTCAATCAGGAATGGCAAGGATAAATTATTTTTTAAAAAAATAAAAAATAAAAAATAAAAAAAAGGAATGGCAGAGGGCTCAAGCTCCCTGCAGAAAACTGGGGTTTCTCTATCACTAGGATGACTTCCATCTAGTTTGCTTGTGAAAATTCTGTTTAATTCCTGATGTAGGTTAGTCTACATCTACAAATTATTTTTAGTGCCCCTTTCAAAGTGTTCCATTTAGACAATGATTTATATGATCAACTTTTAAGGACAGTGAAACATCTGAATTTGTCCAGATGGATAGTCAAGTGTCTCCTACTATGGAGGAAGTGCCCCTCCCTGGAGAGCACTTGCAGATGTAAACCCTGTCCAATATCCTGTCTGCTCTTCACTCACTAGGACTTTAGTGGAGTCGTGACTCATTCCCAAAGAATAGAGATCTTTATTCTTTGTGTTGTCATTTTCAAGTCATATTATGTGGGGCTGCATCTGGCTTCAATACAAGTACCTTTTTTTTTTTTTTTCATATTTATTCACTAAATCCTTCTTGATAATTCTCTTCAGTCAAAAGAAGTTGGTGGAGCTGTGTGTATATGTGTTACACTGTGTGTGTATAGTGTGTGATTTTCCTATCAAGAAGCCAGAGGTCAGGTCTTTAAAAGCCTGGTAATTCTATTTTTTCCAAAAAGTTGTGTATTTCTTACTTTATTCAGAAGTGTTTACTTGTCTTTAGGAAAACTGTAGTAAAAATGAGAAACGGCTAGAAGAACAAAATGAGGAAATGATGAAGAAGGTTTTAGCACAGTATGATGAGAAAGCTCAGAGCTTTGAAGAAGTAAAGAAGAAGAAGATGGAGTTCTTACACGATCAGATGGTCCACTTTCTGCAGAGCATGGACACTGCCAAGGATACCCTGGAGACCATTGTGAGAGAGGCAGAGGAGCTGGATGAGACTGTTTTCCTGACTGTAAGCACCAATGAAACCCACTTTAACCTGAATCTACTTTTTGAAATTCATCATTTAATGTTCCCCAGATCATTTATCTCTTGGTGTGGAGCCAATATAATTCTGGCATTTGATAACTATTAGGGCCTCTATGATGCCTATGGAAAAGGCCCACAAATATCAAAGCCTTAGCACCCAGATCCACTGAAGAATATGTGAACGTCAGGAGATAGTGCCGCATGTCTTTTCTGTCACTGGGTTGGTTGATCCCCTTCTGAGAGGGAAAGAAAGCGGCCTGAAAACCTTATATGCCCTGCTTTCCCTTTGGGTATCCTCCTGATGCCAGCACTTGGCATTTTCTTCCTGGTTCCTGGGCCTGTACTCTTAATTCCCTCTCTCTAATCTGAAGCAATTTTTCCTATAGCTTACTCCCACTGAACCTCAGTAGGGGCCAACAGAAACCATGTACACTTTTGAGATGCAAAAGAATGGCATACCTCTTTCAGGAAACATGTTAATGTTTTTGCAAGGGGCTACTGGGAGGAGTCCGTAATTCCAACCAGAACCTTTGGGTTTTCCTCAACTTGCTCCACAGAGTTAGTTCTTTGCTCTCCTGATGCCTAGATGTTGGTCTCTGGGGATCTAAGGTTAACCCTGAGGAGTGAAGATGTTTTACCCGAGGGCCGTCCCAAAACCTAACAAAGTCTAGGAAAGCACATTCTTATAGAGACATCCTTTTCAAAGGTCTCCAGTGCTTTCATCTCTCTGGTACATTTTAGAGATAGTGCAGGACAAAATCGGACAATGTGAGACTTTTCATTATCCTTTGGGGGCAACTCTAGCGAGGACAGATTTGGGTGTGGTGGACATAGCCATGTTCAAAGGAGAATGAAAATTTTTCCAGTTAAGTTTAATGAAGGCAATGCTTTCCTGTTTTTTAAGTTACGCACCTTTTGTGAAGTTTAACATTAGATCTTTCTGTGTTCCCTAAGAGCCTTACCTTTGTTGGAAAGAATATTTTCCTCTCTCTAGAAGAAATTATAAATTAGAAGAAAGCATTTTTTCCCCTGACTTAAAAGAAAAAATATCCGTTTTACAAAACATTTTAAATGTAGAAAGACAGTATCACCCAGAGATAACTACTGATAACTACCGATTGCATTTTTGGTGTATTGCCACACTGAACAAATTTAAGTCACATTTCTTGCTTCAGAGATTTCTATTCTGGAAGCTACCATTTGTTAATGAATGGAGAGAAGCAGAACATAAGCAAACTCATCTCAGGCCTTGCTGATTACAAGGAGCAGAGTAGCACTGAACATTGGCACCCTTTCAGCTCTGCTTAGATCCCTCCTTCTGACCACTGGCATTCCTGGAGACAGTCTTCAGGGCAGCTGAGGAAGATTGATGGTAGAACTGCCTTAACCTTAAGCATTCTAGGTTGATTTTCTTTCTGTTGTTAATTAGTTTCTCTTTCTCTCTCCCCTCCCTCCTCTCACCCCCTCTACCACCCTGCACCTCCCCAAAAGTCTTTTGAGGAAATCAATGAAAGGTACATAGACTTGGCTTAGTGTGGTGGTGAATGAGAACAGCATGACTGAATGCTTGATGTGTAATAATCTGATGCTTCATAGTACATTTTAAAAAGTACATACATTTAGTGAGCTACTGGATTTTCACCATTAGACACAGAGCTTATAAAAGCTAAATGACAGCTTTGAAAGGAAATTGCATGTGCTTTTGTTAAATAACAAATATAGATTTTTAACTGCTTCGAGATGTGTTCTTTATTTTTCAGTATCATCTAGACTATCCTGTCACATATACAGAACATTTGTAGATACTTAAACTTATTGGTTAAATATGAGGAATTAAAGGAATCATTCATGCCTGCCTTGAGTAATTTTATGACTTCTGTAATCTTAATGGAATGTTCTCTCACTTTCTCTTCAAAAGATAGATATGCATTTATCTTCTGCTCAGCTAACCAAAATGAATCCCCCTCTTTTGATTTTGTGTTTGTTGTTGTTGTTAACACTCAATATAAAAGAAATAGTCTATTCTTTCAAAAAGGAAAATACTCAGCAAGAAATTAGGATGCATTGTCTATAAAAACACATGAACATCAGACCTATGTTTATATTTTGGAGTATGTGATATTAAAATAATCCTGATCTGACATATCTTCCCTTTTCTTCCCATGGCAAGACTTGAGGTTTTTCCTACTGAATGAACCTATTATTTAAAAATAATTTTTGCCTCCTTAATGTAATTTTAAGAGTTGTAAACATTACCTCAAGTGTCCTTTAATGCCAAATTGTGAAACAGCACCAAAAATAAAAAAATAAAAAAAATTCATACTTGTGATAAATTTGGAAAAAATGAAATTGGATTAGAAATCTGATTTTTTTAGATAAAGAAAGTTGCATAGATTCATCCTGTTTATTTCTAAAATAAATCTATTCAACAGAATTTTGCCAAAAAGAAATGTGAACATAGTTTTTTTATTAATATTGGTTATTAACCAACCAGAGCTTTCTTATAGTGGCTCTATTATACGTAGTATTTCCTGGGGAGTTTTGAAAACTGTTGATGCTGGAATCTTACCTCCTGGGATTCTGGGTAAATTGGTCTGGGCTGTGGCCTTGACATTTTTTATGTTTCCTAGGTAGTTGTCATGAGCAACCAAGACTGAGAATCTCTGGGTTACGACAACCTGTCATCTGACCCAATGATTCCTAAGATTGGCTATGCCTGAATCCTCTGTGCAGTTGGTTAAATCAGAGCTCCTGAAGTTCCCCACTATATCCAGTGCTTGAGAATCCAGGATGAGACGATGCATCTGCCTCCTTATTTATTCCCATGCAGATGTCTGAAGCACACTAGGCAGGCCTGAACCAAGTTTCCTTTATTAAAAAAAAAAATTACACATTTTCCCTAAATAGTATTAATATTTATTTTTATTCAGAAGGTATCTGGATTTATAGTTCCGTATATACAGGCCGGTGTTGATGCATATTCTCTTACTTATATTTTATCCACTCATGGGAAATAATGATTGGCTGGAAAATGTGGTGAATGAAAATCTGTGAATTTGTCCTACTATATTTTTGCTTTTCTAAACATTAGAATATTAACTTGCTATTATGATGTATGTTCATTTAACACTAAATGACATTTCTTTGGTTTTGTGCTTGAACTTGTTCATCTGTGTCATTTTAATTAATTTTTATTTCATTGTCCAATTGACAATGAATTAACCTTTGCTAAAGCTGCATGTCAGTTAAGGGAGCATACACTTGGGAGAACCATAATTTTTCTGTAAAGAAAATAACACACCAAAATGTGGGATTGGGTCAAAAATACAAGCAATTAAAGAAAACCCTGTTAAACTTGCACATATGCACACATACTTGTGATGGAGTATGATTGTTTTATTAAGAAAGAAACCTTCCTTATCCTCAAGAAAATTCCTGCCTCAAAGTCTCAAATGTTATTGGTGTTCCTTTCTAAGAGAAATGCTAATTATCTACATATTTTTCTTTTACCTTCCTGCTTCTTCACCCTCCCTTCATATTCTGTCTGCAAAGGCAGTGCTTGTATATTAAATACTTTTCTCAACACAGAAAATGCTTAAATTAAGGAATGCTGTCAAGCATATTTAGACTTGAAATTTGCATATTTTGAAAAACACATTTGCTTTGGTAATGCTGTTCAGTTAAGAGGATGCACCACCGCCCCCCCCTCCCTTTTTGGGTCTTTTGTGTTACGATAATGGCAAGGACCAAGAAAGAAACCATTATAGGACCTACTCACAAAAAGGTGTCTGCATAGCTTTTCATATATTGGTGTTAAAATTGAACATCAGCGCTTTAAAAAAAATTCAAATATTTTATTTATGGAATCTACCACCAGAGCTTTTTCCCCTCCCTCCCCAAAAGTCCGTTTAGCTAATAACTTACATGGAGAGGGCTTAGTATGTGCCACCATTATCTATGAATTCAGAGGCCTGGTTCCCACCTTCTGTATTTGCAAAGCCTTAATTTAGATTTCTGTTATCTCCCTTCACCTTGAGCTTTGTGGAGTGCTCAGACTGGCTACCTCTCTAGTTTATATTGATTCTGATCTTCAGATTCCTGCTAGAATATTCTTCTAACATTCCTTATTAAACACATGTTTGTGGCTCTTCCTACCTTTAAAGGTGAAATAGAAACCCTTGGTGAATGAGAAAAGTTCTTTATAGTCAAGTCACGACCCACTTTCTATTTTATCTTTTCTGCTCCATGTTCCATCCTCAAGTGGTCTCCTCTAGCTCTTCAAGGTGCTCAGACTCTCAGAATTTTCTGTTTTTGCTCACACTGTTCTATCTGCATCAGCCATGTTCCCTTACCTGCCTTAGAGACTCCTATTCTTTCTTTAAGATTTAGCCTAAATGCTACCTCATCTTTGAAGCCTTAAATGGAATCACCTCCCCCAAATCAGATGACTAGTCCTGTTAAGGATAGTGAGCATGCTTTAAAGATTTCAGTTATATTTTATAATCTTTTCCCCCTCATGCTGATAAAAAAAGTTACCCAGCAAGCTGGGTTACCCAACATCCTGATATTCTCACCCAAATGAAATTGTGTCCTCTTCATTCAAAATGTATTCATTAAGTATCTACTATGTGTCAAGTAACATATTAGAAGAGAATAGTGATGGAAGTTATTCCCTGTATGTAGATTATAGTTTGGTAAAAAAAATACAGACAAAAGCTATTAATTTATGGTAAGTTCAAGCAACTAAAAAGCAACAGAGTAAGGGGCAAAGGGTGTTGGCCCACTGCATCAGTAGCTTATTATGTGGGTCTGGACTCTCTGAGGGACTGACATTTGAGTAAAGATCTAAATTAAGTGAGGAAGGGGCCATAAAATTATCTAGGGGCAGAAAAGTCCCACCAGTAAATGAGGGGTGGATCCATGCTATCAAAGCCATAGTGTCCAATTACAGAGTTGGTGGAGTTCTTCACTTCTGACATAATTGCTAGAAGATTTAAAAAAAAAATTCATAGTGCAAGGTGTACCCAGCAGATGTCCTAACCAAACTATAGGCTCCTCATACTAAAGAGAAATACTTTTATAATATTTCTCTCTTTTATTTCCCTCTATTATTTCTTTTTTGAGATTTCACCTGGGTACAAATGCTAAGAACTAGTATTTGTTGCCATCCCTCCTCAGAGGGTCATGAGCAAATAAAAACTCTGAATTTATAAACTGTGATTTGTTAGGTCTTTAAGAATGAATAGACTTCATCCTTCTTTGTTTTGTACTTAGTACACAAACAGTGCTTGGTACATAGCAGGTAAACATTTTTTTAAAAGGCTAAATGACTAGAGGCAGGTAGTGAGGGTTAATAGCAGCGGGGACATCTGAACCTTTATATCTTTAGGAAATAAATAAAAATAACCATTAAGATACAGTCATTTTTAGGACTAACTTTATACATGCAAAGCTAAACTTGATGGACTCTATCAGATTTGAGGATACAAGAATGGGATCTCTAATATTACCAGTTGTACCATGACGTTTTAAGAAAAATTGGTTTTATGCAGATATTTCTAGCCTTTGAAACAATTTAAATCCTTTTTGGATACAGTGCCTCACAAAAAACCGCTACCATCACTACCACCACCAACACTTTTATTTTATAAACAATTGCTTTTAATTTTCATTTTGTATATTTCTTGACTTACACTGGAATATTCCCCTCAATAGGTTGCTTTCTGCAATGGAGAGCACTGCTTCTTTAGAGAATATGCCTGCTGCATTTTCACTTTTTGAACATTATGATGACAGCTCAGCTAGAAGTGACCAGATGCTGAAACAAGTGGCTGGTAGGAATTTTAATATATTAATTACCTTGATGAAATTTAGCAGCTTTCCCCTGTTTGTTTTGTAAAGGTTTTTTAATATAAGAAAATATGAGTGGAAAATAAAACTCTTCATTGTGTATTTTAAAGCTATATTCCGAAATAAAGCATGAGACTAAGATATCATCCTGGGTATAAGCTCCTCTATTTGGAGCTTTATGACTCTGCCAGGATATTGAGAAGGAGGAAGTAACAATGGCACCCAAGTTTCCCTTCTTTTTTTTTCCATGTTAAAATAGGACTTCTCTCCCTCTCTTTTAGGGGTTATTTGCTTCATGCCAGGAGTCACGTACAGAAGGAAAAATAAATCAAACATTTTCATATGTGTTGGACAGACTCTTCCTTATGAGTAACTAGCCCTTCTTCCATTGAGTTCTTTTTTCCTTTTTTCTAACTAAACAGATTAGCTTAGAGAACTAACAGCTCAGCATCGTGTACTGTAGCCAGAAGCCTCCCACTCAACTGTCAGAAGCATCCTGCCGGGCTCTTCAAAATATTTTTAATGTGCTATTTTAACAAACAAGACAATGAAGCTCATTTCAATTTCTCAAAGCTTCTGTGTTTCAGTGAAGTTACCAAGTTTTACTTACTGTAGAATATACTCAAAAGTCCTCCTTAAATGATGCTGCATTTTCTCAAAACCACCTTAAAGACAGCTGCTGTTTTAAAACTGACAATGAAGTTTCATTTCTGTAGGAAGAGCTTTAGTTTAGAAACTAGTAAAATCTACTGTATCTTTAAAAAGAACAAAAAACGGCACCAACTTTAGATAAAGTGAAAAATTCCATCATTTATCCTAGCAGATTTGCTCTAGAAATGTTTCAAAACAAAAGGGTATTTTCCTGTAATATCTTTAAGAGGCTTTTAAATAGACCAATGAGTGCAAACTAAGGAGTTGTGGATTAACAGAGTGAAAGGATATTTTGCTTTTAAAGGATTGTGTTAAGTGATGTATGTTCATTTAGAAGGATATTCTTTTGACTCTCTGATGGGCAAGGAGAGGACATATTTTAGATGTGACAGAGCTGTCATACAGTACTAATGATTCACTTAGAAATGGTGCATGTGGCAGTTTTAATATTTCTCAGCATTTATGGAAAGAGGAATTTCAGAGAGAAACGCTTGAGTTGTGCTCTACTTTTGGAGATTGGTAGACATGTCCACTCATCTGCACTCATAGTAACTCTAACTCTGAAGTTAGTTTTACTGATTCTCATTTGACAGGTGAGGAAACAGAAGCAACATAAAAATGTCTTTCCCACTGCCCTGGCTGTGTGGAATGGGTGTATATGATGGGTGGAGGTGGTAGAGTTTGCCTTCAGAGTCTTGGTACTGGAGCCACTGCTTTACACCAAGAGGTGGGGTACAGCACTGTGACAGGAGAGAGCAAGAAAGCAGTGACCCCTCCTCCCCCCGAGGTTTCCTTGATTCTGGCTCCTGGGGACCTTCTCCCATTGTGGTAAAATACACGTAACAAAACTTGCCATCATAAACATTTTGATTTGGTATTTAAGTACATTTATGTTGTTGCATATCCCTCATCTCTGTCATTTCCAGAATTGTCTTCATCTCACAAAACTGAAACTCTGTACTTATTAAAAAATAACTCCCTGGTCACATGTTGGGAACTGTTAAAGACCAAACTGGGCTCATGCTGTAAAATAAGGAATACTTCATTTCATTATCTTGTGTCTCCAGAACACTGGAGACAGGACAGGCATGATTACCTCTGGAGAGTGACAGCATCTCCATTCCTTCAATATTTACCTAAAGAAACATTCCTTACAAGATAGCAGCCAATTTGTGAGTGAACCTCCTGCCCTCAATTACCTCACAGGAACCAATATTTTACCCAATTTTATTGCACCCTCACCATTTGCCTTTTCTGTAGAATTAGTTGTGAATTGTGCTTTGTACTCTATAAATAGCCCCTTCCTTTATGAATAAACTGTTGCCTGGTCCATGCTTCCAGACAATCCTTAGCTGTTGTAGCTAAACAATCTCCTTTCTTGTACCCTGTGTTCGGCTCTCAACAGTCAAATTTCTCCCCAACCCCTGGCAACCACGATGCAACTTTCTGTCTCTCTGAATTTACCACCTCTAGGTAGCTTATCTAAGTGGATCCATACAGTATTTGTCTTTTTATGACTGGGGTGTTTGACCTAGAATAATGTTCTCAAGGTTTATTCATATTGTTTCATGTGTCAGAATTCCTTTCCTTTTAAACACTGAGTTAGGTATTCCATAGTATGTACATGCAGTTTGCTTATCCATTCACCCATTGGGTACACTTGGATTGCTTCCACCTTTTGGGTGTTGTGAATGATGCTTGCTCTCCTGGGGACTTTTTGAAATGAGGTTGAGTGGGAATTTGTATGTGGCCACTGGTTCAAGTTGATCTAATCTTTAGCTCTCCACAATTCTCTGTAAGGTAGTGGGGAGTCTGTGGAGTCAATTCCTTGGTCTCTGGCAAAGAAACCTTCAAATTCCAATTTGTACTTTTGGACATTACTCCTTATAGTGCAAGCACCCCAGTCCAGGTAAATTCTTTATTGGTTCTAGCAGCTGAAGAATGTTGGAGCCCTTGTGGGTTTTTTACAGGCTTTGGTGTGTACAAGGAACCAGGTACACAGGCACACCAGGTAGGGAGGGGAGGCTGGGCCAATTGTATGGCAAGTGAGCAGGCTAGGCAGCAGAAGCAAGAGGACTGGGAGGCAGGCGGGCCCCAGCACCCCCAGGAATCTTCACCCTCCTTCTCTGGGCTCTCCCTTGCATTCTCCTTGCATTCTCTTCATGTTCTCTCCATACACCCCTCTGCTCTGCACACACCCTTACCCCTCCAAAGGTGACACCACACTTTTAACCTTTCCTACTAGGCCCAGGTGAGCTCACGCCTACATGCTCACACTTACTGGGCCCAGGCACATGCATTCATGGGGAGGGCACAGTACCACAGGTGCTGGTCACAGAGGCTAGTGGCAGAAGGGCAAAACCCCTGAAAACTCATTTACTCTATACTCCTGTTCAAGGTTATGACACAAGTATAAACAAAGTTACTGAGTATTCAGTCTGGGTCTATGGTGTTCTTTTGCCACACAGGTATTGTAAATCGTCATTGGTACTAGATCCATCCACAGAATCTTCTTTTGAAAATGTTTCAATTTAATGTTGTCTTTATTTTATTTTTCATTTGAAGTAACATTGCTTTGCAACACTGTATATGATTTAGGGGAATGGGATCATACCTCCTCAGATGTGTAACACCATCCACAAAAGCACAACCAAAGCACCCACAGTCCTTTATCTTAGGCCATCGGGCCTCTTCGCCCCTTGTTTCTACCCCCCACTTAAATGACCTTTGGGGAAAGGAGCACATTAGGTTAAAAAAAAAATCTCTGACCTACAATCTTTGCATAATGCTTAGTTGACTTTTTTTGGTCAGTTATTGCTAGTGTTTTTGTTTGGCTTCATTGATGTGACAGGAGTACAAAAGCCACTCCTGCACAGCAACAGACCAGGCTTCTTGGATCTCCAGGAATAACTGAGAATAGTCAGGCTGAACATGTCAGGAACTTGTGGGGTAAATGTGTGGTTCAGTTCTCCAGGCTCTTTTCTAGTGTCTGTCATGTGGAGCTGCTTGTGAGCTGTATAGTTCTGATATCTTGGTTAGGGAATCCAACACATATCCACTGACAGTGGAGATGTTTCCTGCTGGGGTCAGACTTCCCTCAGGTGGTTGGTTGGACTCCTCACCTCTATTGTGTTAGCAGTTCTGCCATGGGGCCAAGCCCCATCTCTGTGACTTTCTTGCCCCACTGATTGATAAAGAAGGAGCCTCATTCACATTGCATAAAACTGTGGACCAGGAGTTTGGTTCCCCAGTCCTGGAGATGATGCAGGTAGAAATCTGTGACGAGTCACCTCAATCACTGGTCTCACAGTCTTCTCTCAGTGGTTCCTGAGATGCTGTTTGTCCTACCCAGGTGGTGCGTGTATCCAGGGCCATTATTATTTCCTTTCCTCTCCATTGTATCTGCAGCTAGAGAGACTGGTTTTTTCTTTCCTAGTGCAGGTCTGATTGAGGTTGGAGTAAACCAGAATGGGGAACACCCCCTGCCCGTACCCCTGCTGAGTTCCCCGTCCCCCACCTCCTGCTCACGTGGAGGCAGAGGCTGGCTCTCCTAGATCTCTGGACCCAACACCCTGAGCCCAGTGGCATGAGACTCACCCTACACACCTACCCTTGCTAGGGGCCTGGGCTGCAGCAGGGATGTGCTGGAGCTTTTCTCCAAGGGTCTGAGCCATCTGAAAGGACCTCAACTCCCCCTGGCTGAGGCTGCCCAGCCCTTACCCCCAGATACCAAAAAGATGGAGGTCAGGTCCTCCAGCCCCAAGGCTCCTAGACCCAGAGGTCCAGAGACCCCAGGGGTACAGGAATTACCATATCCCTTGCTGTGGCATTCCCCACAGGATCAGGCCTCGTGAAGGAACCTTGGCCCCTACTTCCAACCTGGCTTGGATCAGGGCCCAATGTTAAAGGTTTTTAACTTTATTAAAACAAGAGCGAGGTTTTTAAAAATGTATTGTCATTTTTTAAAGACAGTATAACTCAGAGAAAAAAGAGGGGAGCGTTTTCATTGTTCATGCCTCAAGGAGTTCCCTAACAGTACTTCAAAGATGATTGACATTGTGGAAGCTTTCAGCTTGGCTCTTTAGTAAACCCGGACAGCATGGAAATGCACGAAACTGAAGCTGGATTTATCTGGGTGGACTCCTTTCCACTATGACACTGATTTCCTGCTGAGAAAACAAACAAAACAGTAGGATTTAAAGTCTCTGAACATTAGCAGACTTGGGGACATGCTAGCACTTAGACTTCAGCCTCCTAATGCAACCTAGTAGCAAGTCCTGCCTCTGGAGTCTGCGATCTACCAGGGATATCCTGATTGTCCTCCTTTATTTTCTGTGCGCTTGCCAAGGCTGTTCTGCCTTCTGAATATTAGCACTGGATATGGTTAGGTGTTGGAAGCTGCTACATACCAGACTGGGCTCATGCTGTGAAATGAGGACTACTTCATTTTACTCTTATCTGCCTCCATAACACTGAGACAGGACAGGCATGATTGACCTCCGGAGAGCAGCAGGACCAACATCCCTCCAATGTTTACCTTAAGAAACATTCCTTGGGAGATATCAACAAATTTATGGGTGAATCCCCAGCCCTCCATTATCTCACAGGAACTAATATTTTACCCAATTTTATTGTACCCTAGCCAGTAGTCTTCCTTAGTTAATTGGTCGTAAAACATTCTCTTGGCCACCTTTTTTCCCCCTTGCCTGGACCCTTTAAAAGGACTAGTAATTTATCTTAGAGTTGCTACCAGACATGCTTCTGATAGCCAGCAGTCTAGACTGTGTCAATCTCTCCCATTTGTCCTCGCAACTCCTTTCTCTCTCCCTGCTCTTTACAGTTAGGCACTCTGCCAAGTACTCCACACACATGATCTTGCTTAGAACCCTGGGAGGAAATGATATATTAGGATTTTCCTATTTTAAAAATGAGGAGACTGAGGCTGAGGTAACACAGCAAGTGGAAGTTCTGACATTGAACCTTACTCCAGCTTCTTGACTCCAAAACTCATGAACTTGATAAATCTTTACATCTCTCTCATTTTTCATAAATTATGATTTCCTTAGTTCTTTATTTTTTAATTGAAAATTTTCCATGTGTCTTTTTTGCTCCATTCTTTAGACCCGTTTATTTTTTCCTCATTTTTACCTTCTTTATTGAACTAACCTTTGTTCTATTTTCCTTTGTGTTGACTTTTTAAAGTAATCTCATAAAATTTGGCCCGTATTATTTTGATAAATTTACCTCTTGAGAAGTTGTTGACTGGAAAAAAATAACCATGGCATCTTTTAAACTGTGAAAATAACCTTTCCCTCTAATTTGTAAAATATGCTCAATGCTTTTGTGTCTCAAATATTTTAGAGGAGATTTGCTTAGGAGATTGATTTATGGTGCTGTTTATATCACTATTATTTAATAAGCACAATTGTAATCTTTAAAAATGTCTTATACAACACTTGAGAAGATTGTTGTCTTTAAAATTCAGAACAGTAGAATTTTGTTAAATATCTAAAACTTTTATTTGAATTAGGTAATACAGCACCCTTTCCCTTTTGAAATTTTAATAAAAAAAACAAGTATAATCGAGTTGGAAAGGAAAACACAATAATGATTTCAGAAAGTATACATTTTGATATATTTTTCATACATTTTCATTTCATACATTTTCATACATTTCATACATTTTGTCAACCTTGATGACATAGTAACTATATTTAAGAGGGTTTTTGAAGCCAGTTGCAGTGGTATACGCACCTTTAACTCCAGCCTTGGGAGGCTGAGGCTAGGAATCGCTTGAGTTTGCGGTTTGAAACTACCCCAGGCAACATAGCGAGACCTGTTCTCAAAATATAGCCAGGTATACCAGGCATGGTTGCGTGTGCCTTTAATCACAGCCTATGAAGCGAGGCCAAGACTGGGAATCGCTTTAGTCCACGGGTTCGAGACCCGCTCCGGGCAACACAGCTAGACCTAGTCTCAAAAAATAGCTGGGTATGGTGCTGTGTGCCTGTAATCCTAGCTACCTGGGAAGCTGAGGCTGGGGATCGCTTGAGTCTGTGGTATCCCAGGCAACATGAGCCTGCAGTTCCCCAGACAAAATAGCCAGACCTATTCTCACACACACACACGCACACACACACACACACACACACACACAAAAGCCAGGTGTGTGGCGCACACCTGTAATCATAGCCTTGGGAGGCTGAGGCTAGGGACCACTTGAGTTGGCGGTTTAGGGACTACCCCGGACAACATAGGTAGACCTAGTCTAAAAAAAAAAAGGGGGGGGTTGTTTGTCTGTATTGTGAATTTTATCTCTATTGATATAGCATGCAACATTGGTTATCTACCAAAGCATATTCAAGTTTTTGTATTGAAGGAAAATCAAATCATTTGATGCAAACTCTAACCTCTATAACTTTATTGCTCTAAATATAGGACTGCAATAGAATATTACCAAGCAATCCCATTTGAAGATCCACTTCTGTTTATTTCTATGCATATTATATGTGCACATGTGTTTGCAGGGATACACACTCAGCTGTCACAGTAGTTACCTCCAAGGGATATCCTTGGGGCTGGTGGATGTTGGTAACAATGGAGCCCATTTACTTTTACTCCGTGTATTTCTATATTGTTTGAATTTTTTTCCACCGAATTGCATATTTTTTTATTATCAAGCACTTTAAACAGATAATAGTAAGTTATTTAAAAACCATGAATGCAACAATAGTGAGTGTAAAGGTCATGAGTAACTTAAAAAATATCCCGTTTTAAAAGGCAGTACACATCATACAAAAAAAAAATCCTTATACTAGACAAAGGAGTTAGGATATGGGCACGTGATTGAAAAGTCTAAAATGATGCACATATAGTCTATAATTAATGTTAATTATGTGATCACATTTCTCTACATGATTCCCTTCATGCTTCACTTCCCCCAGAAACTGATTTCTGAACTTCCTCTTCTAAAATTGGTGCAATCAGGTTGTTCTTGGACATCAAAATGTATTTCTTTTCTAAAAAAATTATTTTAACATTTCCACACAAATTTAATACACTAATGACATGAAAAATGTGTCATTTTCATATTCATCATATATCTGCTGGTAAAGAAAGTAAGCATGTGAAAATATTCTGTGGTATTTATATAGATTAGAGTTTGCATCAAATGATTTGATTTTCTTTCAATACAGAAACTTGAATTTGCTTTGCTAGATAACCAGTCCTGCATCCTACATCAATAGAAATCTACATCATTAGAAATAATGAATGCAATGCTGCATTCTACATCAATAGAAATAATATGGTATGCTGATCTTAGTCTTGCTATAGATGACTCCTTTATACTAACCCTGCTGGGAAAATGTTTAGTGCTACTCAGAAGACATGCAGCACCATCAAGTATGTGTCTGGTGTAGACTGTAGCAGGACTGTCTTTTAGAGTTTTGTGAGCTACACAAAGAAAACGCCATTGCTGGCCGGGCACGGTGGCTCGTGCTTGTAAGCTTCAGCCTATGAAGCGGCCGGGGCTAGGGATCGCGGTTCAAGTCCCGCTTGGGGCCCATAGCGAGACCTAGTTCCAAAAAAATAGCTGGGCGTGGTGGCGCGCGCCTGTTGTCCCAGCTACCTGGGAAGCTGAGGCTGGGGATTGCTTGAGTCTGTGGTACCCCGGGCAACGAGAGCCTGCGGTTCCACGGGCAAAAATAGCAAGACCTAGTCTCAAAAAAAAAAAAAAAAAAAAAAAAAAAGAAAGAAAGAAAACGCCATTGCTTAGTTACTGTCATCAGAGTGCATGTATCTGGATGGCATTCACGCTGAAACTTTACAAGCTCATTATTTCAAGACAGAATTGCCTAAAATATTCATATTTCCCATATACCTTAATCCTGCACTTCAGATGGCTCAAGAATTTTACCAATATTGAAAAAATATTGCTCTTATGTTCTGTTGAATGGACTCTGCACAGCGCACAGCTAGTGTATGGTCCATGTCATCCAAAGACTCATCAGGCCAATTACAGAAATCCTGTGCCTTGGTTCCCAGTTTACTCTGCCTTAAAATTGCCATCCCCTCCACCAGGACATAGTGCCAGAGTCCAGGTGGCTGTATTGTATTTGAATTTTTTTTCCAGAAGCACAAATGACTTTTCAAAAAAGAAAAATAAACCAACATAACAACATTAGTTACAATGAATCTTGTATATGTTCCAGTTCCACAGCCTCCTAGATTAGAGCCACAGGAACCAAATTCTGCCACCAGCACAACGATTGCTGTTTACTGGAGCATGAACAAAGAAGATGTAGTTGACTCATTCCAGGTTTACTGCATGGAGGAGCCACAAGATGACCAAGATATACTGGGTAAGATCACTAACACAAACACAGTTGCCTGTGTACATTTCTGCATCTTGCTGTGCGGTATTCAAATATAGACGTATAATGATTCTTTCCGCAAAGCATTTATACCCATTAACAAAACAAAACAAAACAAAACACCATAAACCAACAACCATATGATAATATAGCATATAAGCAAAATATGGAAACAAGATCAAGGAAAACAAAAGGGCGTAAGTATTAGCATAGTCATTATGAATACTGCAATTAAGATTTAAATTTAACTTTGAACTCAGGATAGCTGGAGCAATTAAATGACTCTCATTTTCAGAAAGGAAGTAACATACCAGTGTTTCAGGGAGAACAAAGTTTTCATGCTGATCTGAAAAACAACTCCAGATCATGACATTTCATAGAGAAGAAATGAGTGCTGTATATGGAACAGTGAATCCTATAGTAATTTTAATGCAAATGAGATACTGAATGCTGTGATTGGCATTTTCTCAGATCCACCTTTGATAAAAGCTACAAAAAAATGAAGATTAATTCAGATTTTACAATTCTCAAGGCTTGGACCTAAACATGATATAGTCTTCTGATGTCCCAATGAATAAGCAGATAAAAATGAAAGTGCTTAGTAAGGTGAATGTATTACATGTTTTATGGGGGATCCTCTTTAAATAAGTTTTTGTTTTGTCAAACATTTCTTAAGATCCCAAAACCAAGCAGTTTGAGGTTTTGAATCCAGATGAACCAGAGCTGGAAATTTTTTTTTTTTATTAATTTTCACATCATTGTAGACCCCATAGTTTTCTCCTACCATATCACTTTTGAACCATCACCATGCCCCTTTGTATTCACCCGTCCCTGGTTTGGGTCTGCTCCCTCACTCCCCTTTGCTATATGCTTCAGTTCTATGCTGTATGCTTTAGCTGGCTCTTTTAGACGTTTCCTTGGCCTTTTGTTTGTTTGCTCTATATTCCACATACAAGTGATAAAAGTAATTGGTGTTTATGTTTTTCCTTCTGAATAATTTCAGCTAACATATTCCCTTCCAGCTCCATACATGTTACCACTAATAACATGAGTTTGTCATTTTTGATTTCTGAATAATATTCCACTGTGTAAATATACCACAACTTTTTGATCAATTTATCTATTTTGGGACATTTAGGTTGTTTTCATATCTTAGTTATTGTAAATAGTGCTGCAATAAACATTGAAGTGCAGGTGTGCTCTCAAATTAGTGTTTATATCTTTTGGGCAGATTCACAGCAGTGGAATCACTAAGAGTGATCCACAGCAGTGGATCATATGCTAAGAGCCAGGAATATTGACATTCTGTGCTGCTTGTTGATGATAGATTTGTGTAGTATGGAGACCAGAAGAGTGTGTGGCACTCATGCAATTACAAAATGCAGGGGCACAATTTGTAGTGAGGAGTGAATTTTAATATATTTCCCTGTTGCCAGCATTTGAGTCTTTTGAGATGTCATGTGGTACTTGTTTAAATTAGAAAAAAGTGACCATATGAATAGTGTAAAATCAGCTGAGTTTGTCTACAATAGCTCCTGCTTTATCGAGGCTCTAATACCGTATATCCATTGCAACACAAATGATTATCTTCTTTTGTGGGTGAGAAAAGTGATGCAACACTAAGTTGTTGGTTCAGAGGCCACACAACTTGAGTATTAAAGGGGCAGAATTCAAGCACATCTTTCAGACTCCAAAGCTTATGTTTTTGTTTGCTTATCTCTGTGTTTGGTTTGTTGTTGTAACATATTTTTTATCTCTCTATTCACCTGTATGATTCCTCTTAGCAATTATTGCCTGCAATGCTTCACCTCCTCCTATCATCCCCCAAATACTTAACCTGTCCTGTGTCTCATTCATTCAGTGCCTTGAGCTAGTCTGGTCATCTATGCTGTGACTCTGTGCTACCCAAAAGAGGTTTCCTGCTATGTTACATGCATTATTAAAAAGGGCAATTCCATCCTTTTGGACTGGATTCCACTTAGTTACAGTTGCTAGGCTATGGAGAAAATGTTTTCTCAGTGTTTAAGGCCTATGACATACTTTAAATTTCCTGTCCAGAAAGTATACCTCATTGGGAAAGAGAGTTGTAACTGAAGAAACTTGCTGAGTTGAAGTTTCCAAAATGAAGGAGTTTTGAATATATGAAATTCAAGAGTAATAAAGTGAGGATTACTGAAATCACCATAGGCTAATCTACAAAAGGAAAGCATTCTTTTTAAAGAAGAGAAACTAAGGATCTACAGATTGGTTCAAAGGGGCAGATGTTTAGAATGGTATTAAATAATATTTACTCCTAAAATGCTGAAATTAAGAGATTTTAGGAAATGTTTTTATTGAAGAAAGTTACTTAGGATAGTTTATGACCTATCAAGCATAAGCATTTCTGAAAATTTTGAATTCTCTACTTGAAAGAAGTCCGGAACTCATGAGATAGAACCAAGATTTGAAAACTGAAAATCATACTAAATACTAAAATAGTTTACTAATGTTTAAAGATGTGTTGTAACATTATAAGTTTAGAAAACATGTGATTTTCTTTTTTATTACATATGCTCCTGAGTTAAGAATGTTCTTGAGAATATATTGCTGAAATTAAAGTGAATATAAACTGCAATTTTGGCATTTGCTATCGAAATAACTTACTTTAATTGTGGCATATGCAGTTCATGATCTTGCTAATATGCTATTATTTTCTGATAAGTGTTTACAAGTAATACTGTGTCATTCTAAGTATCTCTTTTAAAACTGTTATGGCTTCTTTATATATTCTCAACCAGTTGCTATCACAATGATATCTGTTAAGTTTATCAGTTTTCCTCTGGAAAACGTCACAGACTGATTTTTCTTTTCTTTTCTTTTTTTGAGACTAGGTCTCACTATTTTTGCCTGTGGAACCACAGGCTCATGTTGCCCAGGCTCACGTTACCACAGACTCAAGCAATCCCCAGCTCAGCTTCCCAAGTAGCTGGGATTAAAGGCACGTTCCACCACGCCCAGCTATTTTTTGGGGACTAGGTCTCACTATGTTCCCCATGGCGGGTCTCAAACTGCGATCCCTGGCCCCGGCTATGGCTTCCTAGGCTGTCGCTTACAGGCATACACCACCATGCCTGGCCTACCCAGCTATATATTTTTGGAACTAGGTCTTGCTACATGCCCCTGGCGGGACTCAAACCGCAACCCCTGGCCCCAGCCTCGGCTTCCTAGGCTGCAATTTACTGGCATGCATCACCATGCTGGCCTTGACTTTTCTAATAACTGTAACTGTCAATTAACTCCAGAGGACATCTAAGAGCTTATGATTGTGCTTTATGCTAGAACTTGTAGAAGAATACAGAGTGACGGTGAAAGAAAGCTGCTGCATTTTTGAAGATTTGGAACCTGATCGATGTTATCAAGTTTGGGTAATGGCTGTGAACTTCACTGGATGTAGCCTGCCCAGCGAAAGAGCAATTTTCAGAACAGGTAAGGAGTGAAAGGGTGGCAAGGAAGAAGGGAAGAACAGGAACCAGGCTTAGAGAAGTAAGAGAGCAGTTTATTTCTGCGCTCCCAGTGGAGCTCTGCGCACCAAAAGGGCAGGTGTCCGTGAAGCTGGTAAAGCAACTTGGGCTTTGTTTGGGGATTGTTGGAAGAAAAAGAATTCAGTGTGTCCATAGATGAAAGGCTATTAGCATTCTTGATGGGGGATGCTTGAGTTGGATGATATTCACAAAGGTCTCACTTAGCATCTTAATGGGTGGAGTCAGCACCCAGACTACCTTTCAAGGAGATTGTAAGAGGATTTTGGGAGGCAACACTCAGTTCTTCACTCACAAATTATTAAGATCAACATGTAGCTGTTTCCAAGAAGTTTGTCATCACATGGTGGAGGTAGTGGTGGTGGTGGTGTTGGTGGTGGTGGTTGGGGGGGGGGGAGAGAAAGCAGAAACTCAAATATCTATGCACAATTATCTGAACACTCTGGAGACAGCCTGAGGCAAGGTCAGAATTAGGAATGACTTCCTAGAACTGGTACCTGAATGAAATCCTTCCAAGGATCAGTAGGAAGTAATTTGTTAAAGGAGCATTTTTTTCACTTGAAGGCGTGAGAGGAGCAGAACCACCCAGGGAAAAAACCAGTATGTAGTGTGCAGCACAGTAAGATTGTTGGTGTTGTTTCTTTGACTTAAAAACAGGAAACTATTGAAATTAGATAACAAGAAAAAAAGGCTTTATGACTTAACTTGAAACACATTTGCCTGCTTTTCTCTATGAAGCAGGCTACTAGCAGTTTAATAGCATTTACCTTTAACTTGAACTAGACACCTATCCCTGCTTCTCTCCCTAGGAAGCAGGCTACAAACTGTTCATTAGCATTTTCACTGTTAATCTTCTATTGGTATGCAAACATCAGCTACCAGCTTCTCTCAGCTTTCTTCCCCTCTTTCAGACCTAAAAAGAAAAACTTAGAAACACAGTTTAAACTTAAACTAGTTTGCCTCAATTTACCCTCTTTTAAACCTTTGTGGGTTCATTTCACCATCCCCAGCCTTCTCACCAAAAATCCCAATCAAAGCAAGATTATCAGTGCAGACCAATTTATTTCTAACAAAGTGATTTCCTAATTACTACAAAAGAAACATGTAAGTAAAACTCAGGTTACTTTAACATTGTCCAAAACCTTTCTCAACATTGTCCAAAGTCCTTTCCCAGATTGCCTAAAAATTCTCAGTCTCTTGGTCCTGATCATCTCACCAATGTCCAGTCAGAGTTCATCTCCAGATGCTGGAAGACATCTTCCTTTGGGACGCTCCTCCTTCTCTTCCATGCCATCTTCTCCTTGTCCTCCAGGTAGTAGAAGAAACTTAATAGTACTGGACCCAGCAAAGTTCACTTTCTTCTCAGGCCTAACTTCTGCATGGCCTCTTCCAGACACAAGTCAAACTCAGCAAAACAAACTCCAACACGGAGTTCAAATCTGCAAACTCCGTAACTGACTTTAACACACTTGCTGCCATCCTGGGCCCACCAAAGGCTGCAGGTCCCAGGCCTTGGCCACATGGCCAGGCTCACATGGTTCGCATTTTCATCCTACAAAATGGCAGAAATCAAACCTGAACCTGAATCTCCATCCCATAGAATCTTTCTTTCTTTGTTTCAAATCTCTTTATACATTCTTTCTGTTTTCCCACCTGCCAGGAACAGCTCCCGAATTATTACATTACAAAGAAAAAAACCTGTTTTATTTCTCCCTCCCCCTTGTATCTTTCTGAAAGGAAATTCTAATTAAGGCCATTCTCACATTTTAATATACCTTCCTTGAAATCTGCAATCTTAAACAGGAGACAATGCCACAGTTGGGGGGTGCCCCCAACACTATGACTAGAGGTGAGAAAGGTTAGTGCTTAGAGACCATGTTTGCTATGGTAATTAGCTCAAAACATCATATGGGTTTCAAGGGTCCCCAAAATATTTTAAATTATGATGATTAGCTTGCACTCCCTGGCAATAATTTTAATTATCTCTGAGGAATAAATGGCTTCCCCACCATCCTGTTAGCCTTTTATCTTGCCTTTTAAGACAAATATTTATTCACCACCTACTGAAGGCAAGGTCATGACTACCTTTTGTATGAAGGAGAGGTATAAAAATATTTAATTTTATTTTCTTGTATCTGTATAAAGAAACTAGTGGGATTTTTAGGAAGGTAATGTTAGAAGCTGTTTGTTGAGGGATGGGTGAAAACTAGGCAATTTAGAAGGCAGGGATATCTCACCATCAAAATGTTTGTACCTTTTATGTTTTAAAGCCAGAATATAACTTTTAATCAGAAATTAAAATAGTTTTTAGAAGAACCAGCTTTTGGACTATCCTTTTTATTTCTACTTTATTTATTTCTGCCTTGACTTTTATTATTTTCAAAAATTCAAATTAAACCATGCTAAGTGTTATTCCCTGGGTGCAAGTTTATTCCCTGGGTGCAAAGGAAGTGGGTCTGGCCTGGCATGGATTGGGCCACAGCGGCCTGGATTCTCTCCACAGCGCCCTCCACTCCGATGATGCGCACTGAGGACTGCACCGTGTGCTGGAACAAGGCCACCATCCGCTGGAGGCCTGCCAACCTGGAGGCCACTGAGAGCTACACTCTGGAATACTGCAGACAGAACTCTCCAGAGGGTGAGGGTCTCAGGTAAAGTTCCATCACCCAGAGCTTGGCTCCCATCTAAGGGACTTAGCTAACTTCTGAGCTTCTGCTGCTGAGCTAAGCCCTGCTGAGCTAATTATGCCATTGACTTGATTTGCAGCTCCACCACTATTCATCAATAAATTCTAACTTCATAATAAAACATATGCTACATTGCAGAATAATTACTCCCTCGTAATAAAAATGTATATGAATTTTAATAAGCTTGAACATTCTTTGAGGTATATTTAACTTGAGTCATTAGATAAGATTTATGTGCTTTTTAGGGTCATATCAGAAGAGGTACCAGCTAACTCAGGAAACTAATAGTGAGTATGTATATAATGTAAATATGAATGTTTCCATGATATATTGGTCCTACAAAGGAGCTAAATTACATTTATATTATCTGAGAGACATATCCGCCTTTCTAAAAACCTAGAGATTTTTCTAGGAAAAAAGAAACGTGAGGCTCTCTCACTTAAATCAATAAAGCATTGTGCATCCAGGGAGCATTTAGTAAATGTTAATTCATTTGTTGAGAGAGTGTTTTTTTAGTCTCCAAACTATGGCAATAAGGCAACTTTACCTCCTTGATGAATCTTCAGGTAATTAAGTTAATATTTAGGTCATTATTGTTAATATTAATATTTTAATGGAGACAGTTTTAGTTTTTTTGAACTAAGTTTAGTGAGATTAGCTCTTTTCATAAGATATGAAGCTTCAAAATAATGGTATGAAATTAGATAGCATTTAATAAAATGTTATTTAAGCTCTTGATTATCTTCATGATCAATCAACAACTATTGAGATATAATGTGATGTTTCATTTGATGGAGCAATAATTATAGCTCCTTTCAAGTATGTGAAGACAGGCTTCACAAAATAACGATCAAAGGATAAATTAAGTTGAGTGGGGTGTGCATGGGTGGGATTTAGGCATTTCAGCAGAAGTTGACAATACACATAGTAAATGACAAAAAATAGCATCTCTGTTAAGTGCCAACGAAGGCCCTCTTCAAAGATCAATAAGTAGCTGAGATATAAACTTGGGCCAGGACAGAAGAAAGCAGGAGAGGAAGAGAGGGGGAAGGAAGGGAAAATGGAAGGAAGGAGGGATAATGAACTTTCATCTGTGTTTACTATGTGCCAGGTCACTGTCCTAATGTTTTATGTACATATTTATATCTTATTTAGTCTTCAGAAGAAATTTGAGAGAAAACAGACACTTTGGGGGAGTTATTTAAATAGTGAATGACAAACCCATGTTGTTAGATTTCAAAATCTAAGCTTCTAACCCCAGTTAGAGGAGTCATCTGTATCACTTAGAGGAGTCTTGGACCATCTCTGCAAAAAGCTCTTGATGTTATGAGACTATTTCTCAGGAGTGCCCCAGTCTCATTCCCCACCATCAATGGGGACAACCCAGATCTCTCTGAGGCAAGCTCAAACAGGGATGGCGCTCACTCATCATCCCTGTTATGGCATCAGTCCCCAGCTGATATTTGCATAAATAATATCATCACAGTTGGATCCTGAAATCTGCAGGAATTTGCTTAAAACCTAGTAGTTGCCTCATATAGGAACTGTGGTATCATGTTAGAAATGTGGCTACAGGGAGAGGGAAAGAGGAAATGGCATTCATTGACTGACTTCAGCAAGCTGGAAATGTGTTCAATCTCCTAACAATCCTAGGAGGGAGGTAATGATTTCCATTAAATAAGAATCGGGGAAGTTAAATTATTTGTCCTCTGTATGTATGATAGATTGAGCTTGTAGTCAGGATTCAAATGCAGATTTGTCTTATTCTTTCCACTTGTTCTAAAACTTGTATCATTACACAGACTGCATTAGCATTCTTCAGCAGCCTGACAACTGGCAGTTTCATAGCCTAAATTCCCTTTGCCACCTAAAAACCACAGTTATAAAGAGAATGCACTAATATTCAAGCATGTTTTCACTCCCTGATCAACACGGGACCTTTAAAAAAAAGAAAAAAGGGCAATTTGATATCAACAATGAAGAACAGAGTGCCTTCAAAATAAATCCTTCTATCAAAGCTAAGTAAACTGATGACAGTTCCAGTTTTAGAAAAATGGTGGCCATTCACCACTTTCAGTAAGACAAAAGTTGAACTTAGGAACACATGAGTCTTATCATTAGTTTACTCTATTTGAGACTTTGCTAGTAGGGTTCATTTTGTTCCCCCTTGTTCAAGGAGAGTCTTGGAGAAGCAAGCAAGGTAAGCAGAAATTTAGAGCAACTTTATACAATACAAGGATCCTTTGTTATTACATGGATATAATCCAGAAAGCTTGGTGATGAAGGGACATCCCACATGCAGAGCCTTGTGGATAGTTTAGGACTGTGTTGGAGATGGAGCTGTTTTTCAATTAGGTGCTAAAAGACCCCTTAGTGCCAGGAAATGGAATATTAAGTCCAGTTCACAGCCCAGAGATGCCTCTCCAGCCTCTGGATCCCTGCTGAGGTTGACACTAGGTAATTTTTTGAAGCAAGCAAAATTTTGTTGGCAACAAATCACTACTCTGTTCATTGCTAAGTCTAATACTGATGCATCAGAATGATCTCTTATTGATACAAGAAGCCTCTATAACCTAAGTTTGGCATCAACAGACAATGAAATAATTCATCCTTAATCTCAGAGATGTGGGACTGCAGAAATCACTGTGTCTTTTGATTCTTTAAGACTGCAGTAGGAAATAAATGGTCATGGGTCTTAGGTCTTTTGACCATCTGATTCTTACATTTAACTTTAAAACATTCTTATGTTTAGAAATGATGGGTTTAAAAAAATCTATACAATATTGACTATTTAATTGCAGGCTTTATTGCTCAGTCTCTAAGAAGACTCTAAGATATCAGCTGTATACAATTAGTTAGACACTAGATTTGATAAACAGAGAACCTCAAAATTTGGTTATCCCTAGTCAACAAATGTAAGCAATTGCTATTTTTCTGTTCTGTTAGAACCACATCCTTCACTTTGGTTTTCTGCACAGTACATAATTAAAGTTATATATTTTGTGTCTTGGAAAGAACAGCAAGCTAAGAGTTGTCTGATCCCACTCACTTATTGACTGTATGAAGGGAATATTATGTAAAGCTATAGTCTCAGTGCCTGAGGTAGTTTCTGGCATATTGTAAATAAAGATGCATTACCTGAGTGGATAACTATCAATTAACATTGAACACCTAATACTAACAGGAAAAGTAATTAGGCTAGCCTTGAGGATAATTTTATATTTAGAGCGGAAAAAAAGAAGCTGTGCTATCAATGAATGAAATATTGGTTAATTTTATTATTCAAATACTTCACTAAGAAATATAATTAGTCAAATAAGTAGCCTGAAACCTATTAATAGACCACTCATAGGAAACTTATCTTGTTTAGCCACAGATTACATAATCTTTACATGGGTACTGGGTTCTGTGCAGAAAATTATGCTCTACCTGACCCAAAAAACTGATCCATAGGTCATTGAAGGATAATAAATTGGACAAAAGATTACTTCTTTTGATGTGGTTCAGTTTGGCCTGGTTAGAAAGCAGACCTCATCTATGCAGTATGCAGTGAAGTTCTGTTTATTGAACAAATGAGTAGGATTACCCAACATTCATCTAGAAAACTAAGACCTAAGTGAGTTCACATCAGCTTCTGACCCCAATCCTGAAAAGATAGGTAGCCTTAAAATGTCTGGTCTAGAGTAGGAAGAGAAATTGAAATGAAATTGAAAAGAGGGACAAAAGGATGAGTAATCCAAAAACACACACATGGAGAGCACTGACTGACTGCCCTTTAGATAAGTGAGTCTAATTTTGGAAACAGAAACATATTCATCTTCAGACCTACATTTATTTTCCCAGGATAATAACCTCCAGATATTCCAATTTAAGACCGAAAGTGCTGGTTGAACTCTGATGGTGGGTGTTTGAATGGAATGAGCCTATTATGCCCCCAAGTTCCATGACGTGGTGTCTGAAATAGTCAAGCAATTGCCTCCATTCCATAATTCTCACAAAAAACATATTTGCATATTTTTGTGTGTGGGCACTGTGGCTGGGTCCCAGCAGTCGGCCCCTGTTGGGATTGGGGGTGGGCGGGAGTGACAATCCCTGGTTTGTGTGCGGAGGCTGAGGGAGCTCCTACTCACCCTTTTCCTGTTTTTCTTTGAATGCTCTCCTCAGGTTGGGTGGGCTCAAACACTTTCAAAAATTTTCCACCGCTCGGCTGTTTCCTCAGCTGTTCTGTCTCTCCTGTGTGGAGAAAAGTCAGCAGAAATGTGGGTGGAGGAGGGAAAGCTGAGAGAAATATAGTACAGGAATTAGCTGTGTGGGCTGTGCCGAGAGAAGCTGTGTACTGAATGACAAATCTGTGAGACTCAATACACCACAGAAGTGGCTGGTAGTGAACTTCCTGCGCCCCACACTTGGCTTAGACTGTGGGTTGGAAGACCCCCTGTATACCCCCTCCCAGAAGCATCTGCATGGAGGGCTGGGCTCTGAGTCCTGGGCCTGTGAGCTTCTATTCTGTCTGCCTTCAGACCCACATGTGGTAGGGCAGGGACAGAAATATCTGTCACAGTATTCCAGTTGGGGACACCTTCCCGTGCTTGTCATAATAAGGATAAGTAAGGACAAGTTTCTTCATGAAACTTGCTCAGGGCCTGAGCAGGAGAGAAAGAAGTTTAGCTTTTTTTATTGAACTTTGAACTGAGTCAGCAATGACCATTGGCAAGTGGTTTGACTTCTGCAGCCTTTGGGTGACCTCTGCAGCCGTTGGGCAGCCTTTCCTGCCCTACATGTGTATCACAGGAGAATCTTGACATAATTGGGTTAAAATTGATTTATTGAGAGCTAATAGATGATTTTCACATGATAATGCTTTCCTGACCCAGGTTGTAGTATCCCTCTGTAGGGCGTCCTTGGGAGAGTGGTGGGGAGGATGGTTTCCCCTGCTGGTTCTTTGCATTCAGTTTTCTTAAATGAGATCTTCCCAAATGAATCTCATTTAAGCTTGATCATTTGAAATCCTATATACCTCCTGTGGTATAGTAAAACCACAGTCAGTGGAAACACAACAAACCTGTTCTTTCACTTCTAACTAATCTTTTGTCAATTTTTAAAAGTATTTGATTTGTTCACAGTCAAAGGCCCAGATATAATAGAACCTCTAAAACCAACCATCTAGGAACAAGAGTTAGGTAATGCAGGAGTGAGGAGACTGTATCAAAAAGTACAGGTTAAGAACAGTACTCAATGGAACATAAAATTTTAATCTGAACTTCCTGGCAGTTAAGGTGAAAACAGGAGAGAGGGGGAGAGAACAAGAGGAGAAAGGAAGAAATTATATAACTCTTCTTTTTTCAAAAAAGGAAGCGCAACATTTCACTGAGAGAGACAATTATATTTCTGACATTCAGCTCTAAGATGAATTTTTCATGTAGATCTTTATATAAGGGCTATTGAACAAGATAATAGTGATTGTTTTTAAGAGCAGTTTTACAAAAGATACAAAAACATTCCCTATGTAACCATTTACAAAACTGGATCTGAAAGCAAAATGTCAAAACATTGTTCAATGTAGACAGTTCTATGGGGACTTCAAGTAATTGTCCACATATGTGGCCTCTGAGTGGCCAAGGAGAGCTTAGAAGAGCCAGAGGAATTAGTGTTACCAGGCTCCTGGGATTCTCTGCCCAAAATATGAATAGCATCAGTCTTTGGAGCATAACTGTAAAGAATTTCCAAATCCAGTGTCCTTTTGCTGAAAACCTTTGATTTTGTGAGAGTTTCTAATTACAGAAAAGCCTAAGTCCAGTGGTCCATAGCACTCCGTCCTCACGTTACATTTCTCCCGTTAGGTTTATTTAACACTGAGTCTCATAATAATCTCATTTGTCAAAAGAAAAATAGTCCTGTACAAATTTTTTGCTTACCAATTTTTTCAAAAGACAAAAATCAGTGTATAAAGAATTTTCTTCTTAATCCAGATTTAACTACAAAGCTTCATCTTAATCAAAAAGTTTTCTTATTTATCTACTTCCAACAACTGGAGTCACTTAGTTTGTCATCCTTATTTTCAACATTGCTTATGTTCTCATGGATTTTTTTCCTTCACTTTTCCTGTTTCTCCCTCCCACCACTTCTCACCCCACATTATCATATGCTTGTATCTCCCAAACCTAACTGATCCTGAAAACCAACGAAGATAGCTGTTAAAATTTAGATTCACGGACTCCTCTTAAAAGGTTCCTATTTGGAAGGTCAAACGTGCCCAGGCATGTTTGAGAAACTCCGGGATTCTCACTCTGGCGGTCCCCTTAGGGCCAACAGTGTGCTGTGTTCACAGCTGACATTAAATGGTGTTGACTGACTGGTTGAACGTTGGTGCTGCCAATAGGGATGCCAGTAAGAGCCCACTGTGTTTTGAAAAAACAATTCGTACTTAGCCATCTGTTGTGCAGTGCAGTGTCAGCACCATCCGTAGGCTGCTCCAGAGTCATGGCACTGGAGCCTCCATATTGTTTGTACACACGCCGCCCCATCGCATCCGGGTAGAAAACATGCTTCGATTCAGGCACTAGGGGACCTGGCTACGCAGAGGACAGCCACACACCATTACCAGCCTCTTGGGTTACCCTAAGCCTTTGTTCTTTCCTGTTTTAAAGGAAAGAACACTGCTTTCTTCCATCCCACACAAATTGTTGAATGATCAAATTTCCAGGGAAGCTACTTAAAAAAACTTCAAACTACTGTGCCTTCTGCAAACACTTTCACACTGTGCCTTCTCAAACACTTTCAACCAACTGTTGAATTCTTGTTCTTGTAATACAGTTTTAGAAAAAATTATTTGATTCATTTTAGGTAGATAGTATGTACATGTGGTACAAATCCAAAAGATAGAAAAAGAGGCCGGAGCAATGTGGTAGAAACGCGAGTGATCTGCAGCCGCCACCATGAGCCTCCTCAACAAGCCCAAGAGTGAGATGACCCCAGAGGAACTGGAGAAGCGAGAAGCGTGAGGAGGAAGAATTTAACACAGATCCACTCTCTGTGCTTACACAGTCGGTCAAGAACAATACCCAAGTGCTCATCAACTGCCAGAACAATAAGCTCCTGGGCCGTGTGAAGGCCTTTGACAGGCACTGCAACATGGTGCTGGAGAACGTGAAGGAGAGATGTGGATGGAGGTTCCCAAGAAAGGCAAGGGCAAGAAGAAGTCCAAGCCGGTCAACAAGGACTGCTGTATCTCCAAGATGTTCTTGCGCGGGGACTCATTCATTGTGGTCTTGCGGAACCCCCTCATTGCTGGCAAGTAGGGCCTCCCCACCGCCTGAACACTCCCTCATCCTGTGAAGACCTGCCCTTCTGATGGGAATAATAAAGTCCTGTTTTTGTTTGTTCACCCCCACCCAAAAAAAAATCCCAAAAGATAGAAAAGGCAACACAATGAAATTTTTTCCTTTCTACCTATACCTCACCTTTACAGTTTTCCTACCCAGGGCAATTGTTACCTGGTTCATATTTATCCTTTTAGAAAATCTGTGCATATACAAGCATCTTTTTTTAGCAAATGGTAGCATACTGTATTTATTCCATTACCTTGATTTTCTTTATATTTCTGGGTGAATATTTTATATCAGCATATCTGAAACTGCCTTTATTTTTAAAAACAATTTTATTGTATTCTAGGACTAGAATTGAACTTACTTGACCAGTTGAGACCCATATTAGTTGTTTCCACTCTCTTGCTCTCACAAACAATGCTGCAGATAAAATCCTGTGCATGTGTCATTTCATGCATCCGCAGGTATAGCTGTAGGATAAATTCTTACAAATGGAATGAGAAAGAGAAAAGGTATGGGCATTTTGAATTTTGATAGATATTGCCAAACTATCTCTGTAGAGGCTGTAGCTGTTTACACTTTGACTAACAGCATTTAAGAGTACTTGGTTCTTCAAAACCTTACGTATAAAGACTGTGATAAAATGAAATTTGACAATTTGATATGTAGAAAATGGAATGTTTTTATAATTTAATTGTGCATTTCTATTCTTAGTCTGAACATCTTTTCATTTGTTCCTGAGCCATGGACTTCCCTTTGTGTCATTCATTACTTTTACTTATTTTTTTTCCTGCCAGGCTATATTTTTTCTTAATGATTTGTAGCAAGTCTCCCCACCACCACTTTTTTATTTTTATGTTTTTACAAACACTAATCTTCATTACAAATACTTTTTATATTTTCACCATGCATGTTTTTAATGTTTACTTACCTGAATTCATCAATTTCTTTCTAAAATATCTTTTTGTGTTACATTTGGTTCAGCTTCCCTCTTTCTTTTCTACCTCATATCTTTCCATGTTTTTTTGTATACCAGTGATTTTATTTTTGAAAAGTAGGTCTTTTGTCACTGAATTTTCTACTGAATTTGTTTCAGTAGAAAGTATGGAGTAGGTCGTCCAATTAATTTTCTTTTTGGAATGACTGTCCAGTTGTCACAACAAGAAAGTTCATTATTTTTCTTTCTGATTTTATATGCTTTCATTATTATATATTCAAGAGCCTATGTGTTTGGCTCTATTTCTGACCACTTAATCTGTTCATATCTATGTATACCCCGTATAGCATACTCTTTATTATTATAGCTTTATCATTTATAATTTCTGATAGGTTAGAATGCCTTGTGACTTTTTTTTTCATTTGCTAAGTTATTTTTTGTATCATCTTCAGTAAGGTTTTGTAGTGTGCTATGCTCCTGACAATTTAGTATGTTTAGACAGCTGTTAAACTGATAGATTAGCTAAAGGAGAATTGACATTTGGTAATGTTAAATTTTCTTATTTAAGAATTGATGTGTTTCCCTTGACTCGATTTTTTTTTTGTGTTTTCCCTCATTACCATCTTTAAAACTGTTTTTCATGTAAATCTTATACATTTTGTTATGTTTGCTGCTGCTGTTCTAAATAGCATCTTTCTTTAGTTTTATCTTCTATTTAGTTGCTATTTATATATGAAAACTTGTGATTTCTTATGTTAATTTCACACCTAGCCATCTTACTAAATTCTCTCATTATGTAAGAGTTTTTCCAGTGATTTTCTTGAATCTTCTAGATAAATCATATCATCTGCAAATGGTAATAATTTTTAACTTCCTGTATGTCTCTCTGTCTTAATGAGATTGATTTTTGTATTTCTCCATTAAGCATCAGCTCCCTGGTGATTTTTTACTTGATAAAGATCCTTTTAAAGATTCATGTGAAATAATTCTTGCTCTGTTGTCCATGGTGACAAACTTTTCAATCATCCCTTGCAAAGCTAAAGAATGAGACACTCAAACCAGAAAGATCTTTATACTGAGCAGACATGAGACTTCAGGAATTTTCTACTCCTTTGCTTCTGAAACAACAGACTAAGAGACCAGTCTCATTCACATGACAACTCTTCATATTACTGAATATACAGCGGGTTTCTTTTAAAACATTTCTCTCTGCTATATGTCATTGAAGTGTAACAAATGTCCTTTGTCTACCAGTGGAGAAATGAATTGGTGAGAGATGAGGTTAAAGTTCTTTAAAGATCTGCTGGTCAGGTCCGGATCGTGGAAGTCCATGTATTTATGTTCCACCAGCAATTAGCCAATTTGTTCAAGTGTCAGTTTCTAGATGATGTGTCAAGGTTCCTGGTCTCTGTCCATGGAACATTCACGTATAAATCATCCTTTCCTACTATATTATGGCTGTTGTAGGGAGAAGCCCACACTGATGACATAAAGTGAAACCATTTCAGTCATTTTTTTAATTGTCTTTTGCTTTTTATTACTGACTCTAGCCATCTAACATAGTCATTTCAGCATATTATTGATGAGGTTAAATTAAGCACTAATAGCTCATTGTGATTCCATTTGCTGTTTGATCATTTACCTCATTTTGGATATTCTGTGAATGTGAATCTTACTGAAAACTGAGCAGAGCACATTAAAGTCATGTGGATTCAGTATTAACTATTACAATTTTTCTTTTTGAAATTAAAAACGTGTAGTTTGTGGAAGGGTACCACTCTCCAATTTTTCAATTCCAAAATGTTCTAAATTTTCACTTAGTTAAAAAACAGGGAGAACTGATATGAAAACTTTTGTGACTTTAAGTGAGGTCAACAGAATAAATAACACAGAAATGAATTCTTTTTTCTGTGCTTTTTTGTTGTTGTTGCTTACTGCAATAAAGCTAAACCATATTTCCTATTATTTTCATTTTCATGCCTGGTGCTTTTATGTCACAGATTTAGCAAGGACATAGCACCTGTTTGTCAAGTCTGCATGACCTGTTTACAAACTGAAAAGGGATCTGGTTCCATATTTTGACTTCAGTACTGTATAAACCTTAATCTTTGAAATGAGTAACATTACATAGCATGCAATTGATTATTTATATTCAATTTTGACAGATTTTATAAAACTTAAGAGCAAACACCCAATAAAACAACAGCCTTGGTGTTTAAGGAGCACGTTATTATATAAAATGAAGCTGTATAGTCTATCCAGTCTCTAGAGATGAAATTTCATCACCTATCCTTGCTAATTTCCCCTTAGGTTTCATGTTAATAGGCAGAGACAGGGACTGGGCATATGATAAGTAAGTGATAAATAAATATTTATTTAATGAGTGAATGAAGTCCGAAATTCTGTTCAGGCCCAAGTGTGCTTATGGAGACAATAATTGTATGGCTTGTTATAATTAGTGTACATTTAGAACATCTTTTTGTTCATCAATTCAAGTAAGATAAACAATGCCTCTGCTCCATAGTAATCTACTTAATGATCAGGAATTACATTCTCAATCACAGGATATGACTTTTCATTAATTAACTGAAGCATAATTAGCTGTCAATGGTCATATAGCTCAATTTAATTGATCCATTCTCAGTGTATCTAAAGATAGCACTCCTCTGAGGGCCTGGTCAGGTGGTAACAGCCAATAACCTCTGTCAGAGTTTGCACTGACCTTTTCCAGACGGATGCACTAGTAGCAGATATACAAATAGACTTAGGATGCTACCCTGAACACTTCCTTCTGAGGAACACACTATGTGCTTTTGTGCCATTAGACATGGGAGGGAGTGTTGTTACTCTGAACAGATTGTCAAACTTTTAAATTGCTTGTGGTTATTTTTGTTTGCGCCAATGGTTTTTTTTCTTTTTATGGGTTTTGTTATTTTCTTAGATAGGTACTGAGGAGTATAATAGGTCAATGGAAGTAGAAATTACCTTGGTAATATATATATATATATATATATATATATAACATAATATATATATAAATAAAGTAAATGAAAAATAAAACAAAAACAAAGGAAATACAGATTAAAAACACCAAACTTAGAAGAATGAACACACAGGCCATTGTACTGTTGTTTTCTTTGCCCATCTTTCAATGAACATGTCCCAGGAACAGGACTGGGGCCTCTTTAGCACTCAGGTTAGGGGTTCCTTTATTAGAAAGGAGGCTAACTTAGACGTCTCCAAAGCCTAAAAGAGCACTTGTGTGCTTTATTTGTATAAATGCTCTAGGCCATACTATCAAGTATATTAAAGAGAATGGAAAAGAGAAATAGAGCCATTCTAGCTCTTTGGCAAACTCAGAGAGCTCCTTCTACAGATCCAGCATGTGCATTTGTGTTTAAGTGGCTACACTGTTATAATGGCTTTGCCAAACCTGTTGCCAATCAGATACCACTCCCAGCACTTTCATTAGTGTCAGTGGATGATTCAGGATAGCGATTGGGGAGGTTTTGTTTGGCTGTTAGAATTCTTTTTTATTACCAAGATCAAATATGCTTTTAAGTCGTTCAATCACTAAGGGATCTTTAATTTCTATAAATTCGGTGTTTGGGGCATAATGGTCACATACAAAACCATCTCTCTTTTTAAGTTTTCCAAGATTTGAATCTGTTAATAAGATAATTTGGTCTTTTGTATTATAGTTTAACATCATCTTAATCCAAAAGTGCCCTCTCAGCTAAATATTGATAAAGAAAGTAATATATTCTTGGGAGCTCATTAACTACAATTTAATCTGTTTTCTGAATTAAGAATAAAAGTTTGTCTGGTTGTATTCCAAAGTGTATCTGGAAGTCATGCATTGAACAAAGGTTGATAAAGTGAGCAATGATTGGGTCAGGTGATTTGTGAACAATTTTGTAGTATCTGACATACTAATTCTGGTGATTACCAAGGGAAAAATTAGGTTATGTGTTATTAATCAAAGATGTCTATTCATAACAGGATTAAAATATGATACCTCACTTAGCATGTGAAAATATATTTAAAATTATTCCTTTCCCTCTCTATTTAGATCTTTCTCTGGCATTAAAGGACTCCAACTGAAAGTTAACCTCCAACCAAATGAAAATTACTTTTTCTATGTGCGAGCCATCAATGCATTTGGGACAAGTGAACAGAGCGAAGCAGCCCTCATTTCCACCAGAGGTATTTCCCCTTTCTAGGCAAAGAACTATTTCCACAATCTTTCCCTTCCACTACCCAGAGAACACACCCAGAGAACTTCTTAAACCCTTTAATTTATTGGCAGTAGGAATATTTAGACATGAGGTCCTGAGCTGGTTAAAGCGCAAAAATACTCTTATTTTTTTGGTTTAGAGGTTTTCAACCTTGACTATCCATTAAGAATCAGTCAGGGTGCTTAAAAAAGTACTGATGCCCAGGTCCTGTTATTGGAACTCCTCATCTAATTGATATGGAGAGGGGTTCTGAAATGTTAAGCTCCCTAGATGATTATCGTTTGGTTCACAAATGTGCTATAATTCATGAGTATGTTTTGAAAGTTAAAGGGGGGAAGGGTGTGATGAGGATATACTTATTTTATTATACTGTGAACCTATGAACAAAATTCTAATCTTATTCTTGTTTATTTTTCGTATGCACACAGTTTGTGCCACTTTTTATTGAATGAATGAGTAAATGGAGGAACAACTTAGTGCTATAACATGTTGTGGAAATGATTTCAACTGTAACAAAACATTGTTTGTCTAGTCTCAATTATTGTGAAAAGAATTTAGGAATGGTGATATTGTCTTACCTTAGGCCAGAAAATGGCATAAGATTGTTGGTGGTATGTTAAGTGATTTTGCATAACCAGCAAAAATCTGCATGTGCCTCTTTTGTAAGGTACATAGGGACAGCCTGATGTTATGAAAAGAAGACCTGATAGCATGCTTTTGCTATAGTGCTGATATGGTGTCTGTATCTTCGACTACTACAATCACTCCTTTTGGCTACACCAGTGCATCTTCAGTCTCAGGTGTATGTTACTCTCCTGAGGATCTTGTTAAAATATGGATTCAGATTCAGTAGGTCTGGAATGGGGCCCAATATTCTGCATATTCCAGTGATGCAGATGCTTCTGGTATTAAGAACACATTTTGCATCACAGTGTGCTCCAGTATAGAAAGTGCACCTACACAAGTAGAGGAAACCAGATAGAGGTAGCCAGCCATTGGCATTCATGGTGTCTTATCACGGTTGCTGTTTTCAACTGTGGATCTGAAAACACTGGAAACGGGATTTTGGTGTCAGGGGAAAGGGAAAGTAGGTCTGAAATGCGAGCAGTGACATAATGGTAACATTGTAATAATCCTATTTTCTCAAATGTGATAGGAACCCGATTTCTCTTGCTTAGAGAAACAGCTCATCCTGCTTTGCAGATTTCCTCAGATGGGATGGTGATCAGCTTCACAGAGAGGAGACGACTGACAGAGTAAGTCAAAGAGAGCACAAGATTCCCCAGCAGGCAGCAGAGTCTTCTAGAATGTGTCACCTATGTGGCCTCACCTGAGCATATTCTTGGTTTAATGAGCATTCCTGACATCGTACCCAATACAAGCATGTGCAAACCCATACACTTGATTCTGGTTCATCACCAAGGGGAAAGTGACAGATAGTTCATAACTTGGAGCAAGTGTCAATATTTTATTGGAAATATAAGCACAGATGGTTTAACACATAGGCTGTTTTAAGGCATTGTCTCTTGCTCAATGAAAAAAGAGCCCAGGTAAATGCTACTATTATTTTCAGTAGCAAAACAAATTTTATATCTATCCAATGGAAAATAAACAGAGGCTTACAGTTTTCTAATCACATGCAGGACCTTTGAACTCTTGCCTCCCCCTCCCCATTAGCTATCGCAGAAAGAAGCACCAAAGTCAAGACCAGAAGCCAAGGGCCTGGTGCAGAGACTCTTCTGCCATTTACCTAACCGCTAGAGGTTACTTTGAAGGACAAAATAACAAGTAGGAGAAAGTTCATGAAAGTCTTCTGGAAACCAAACCACATGTGAGACACGGCTCTTGGCACTGCTGTGTCCCACATGGGTACCAGCAGCTGGTGAGTTCTCGTGGTAAAGCTTTGCATTGACCAGTGATCAGCCACGACTTGTACTATTTTCCCATCAGGCTGCTCTTGTCTTGTCTGTGGCCTAGCGTAGGTGTATCTGCTCCCAAAGTGGTCAGGCCTTCAACCGGGCCCTGGGTCTTTTCACCTCCTGTGAAAAGGTCTGAGCATTTACTCTGGAATCTCTCTCAGACAAAGGCACCAGCTTCTGCAGCTTTGAATCTCCATAATCTGGTGTGAGGACTTAGATGTTAAATTTAATATGAATCAGTGAATTCAGAGAAAAAACCAAACTCTGAAGAAATAGCTTGGGCTATCTTTTTTTAATGTGTTTTCTAAAAAAATTAAAGAAAATAGACTGGTGGCTGGTTAGAGTTCATAAATAATAACAGATGATAACCATAATGTATTTTATAAAATTTTATTTATTTATTATTAAGCTAAAAATTAGAGCATAAGTAGCAAACTGTTGGGCTGTGCTCCAGAGAGCAAGAGCCCATCAATTGCTACCTCTCTGAAGTGAGGTTCTTGGGCAAAGATATAAGAAAATGAAATAATTCCCTTGCATTAACCATTTTGGTCATCTGTTAAAAGGGAGAGAGCGAGGGAGGGTGCTGACTGAATATTAACACTATTTAAATTAAAAATGTTTCTTTGCTGTCTCAACCATTTCAAAACAAAATCAAGCAATTCACCCAAACAAGGTGACCCATCACCAGCCGAAAGTGCTTTGGTTCACTTCATAGAGGCTGTTATAAAAATAGCTAAGGTCAGACAAAGGGACCATCAACAACCACTCAGGTACACTTATTATAACCCAAGGAGTCCCGAGTCCTAGGGACTCAACCACAGCTTCCACAGACCTGGATAATCCCATACTCTGCTCTGTCCAGTCTCACTGGCTGTCTGTTGTTTGAGAAGTGTGCCTCATCTGGTCTGTGTCCAGCAATTGCACCAGACATTGTCACTCGTCACTACAGAAACTCTTAGAGATTTATTCTTGCAAGTTTTGGAAGAAGATCTTACAAATCATGTTCTCTTGGTGTTCTCTACCTGTCTCCCTTGTATTTTCTCTCTTTGAAAGTAGAGATTGCCCCATTTCTTTCTGTATTCACATTATTCTCACTATTTTCCTGGTTCCTAGCTCTTTCAAGAGATGAAATGTGCAGTACATACATGTTGTGTGTGGCCATGTAAACATGTCAAATGCATATTGAGAGCTTGAGAAATTCTGTGGCATTTAGGGTCAAAGTTAAGGGCATCAAATTCCAGCAGTTTTCAAGGATAAAATTCATCCTAAAATGTGTGTGTTTGTGACTATTGATGTTCATGAAAGATTGGCGATACCTGCACTAAGTGTTACCTGGTCAACTTTGTCTCTAGAATCCCATCGGTACTAGGTGAGGAGCTGCCTGCCTGTGGCCAGCATTACTGGGAAACCACAGTCACAGACTGCCCAGCTTATCGACTTGGTATCTGCTCCAGTTCTGCTGTGCAGGCTGGTTCCCTGGGACAAGGGGAGACCTCATGGTACATGCATTGCTCTCAGCCACACAGGTAAGCCAGAACCTTTCCTTCATAGTCAAAACATCATGAGTTGATGTCCAGACAAAGAGCTAGTAAATAGCATTCCATTTTGCCACCCAAGTTCTGAGCCAGCTGAAAAATAAATACACAAAAGTCAAGCAAATGAAGACTAAACAGTCAAGCTTAAGAGAATGTGATTCATACCTGGGAAGGTATCATATGTTGAGACATACTGACTCATGCTCACGTAGAGCCTTGTCTGGACCAGCTCCCCCACCTTTAGGGCAGAATTGGTCCCTAGAGAGGCTAATAAGGATGTGTTTCTCCTAAAAAAGCTCATACCAAGAGATAAGGAAGAGGAAAAGCCTTCCAGGTCAGGTTTGGCCAATTTTTACTTCTAAACTCACCCCAGAATGGGAAGCAACCACAAGGGCAATGCTAAAATGGCTCCCTCCACAGAGCGAAAGTCAACAGGGATAAGGAAGAAAAGCCCCACTATGGGTCTAAATCAGGAAGTGACAAACTACAGCCCAAAAGCCAACTAGGGCCCACTGCCTGTTTTTGTAAACAGAATTTTTTGGGAATATGGGTGATACGCAATCATTTCTATATTTATATATAGTTTATAGCTGCCTTTGTGCTACAATAGTAGAGTTTGCTAATTGCAACAGAGACCAAAGCCTAAGATATTTATGGCCTGGCCCTTTATAGAGCCAGTTCCCTAACCACAGTCTGTATTAATAAAATAGTGAGTTGGGTGCTGTGAAAAGGCACTAACCTGTTTTTATCAAAAAAAATAAGGTAAGCATGTTGTGGTCTAAATATGTTCACAGAATGGTTTGATAGGAAGAGCACTTAAGTGGGGAGCCAGAAACTTGATTTTAGTTCTGGTTCCATCCTTGTCTAATGACTTTTTTTTTTTTTAATTCTTTCTTTTTTTGTGTGTGTGTCTGGGTGTAGGTGGATGATAGAAGCAAATTCATTTAAGAAAAGGGAAATGAATGAAAGATAAATAAAGGAGATAGAGAGGAGGACAATTAGGGTTGGCCAGGTCCAAGAGAAGGAAGGGACAAACTACCTCTATTGGCTTTCTATTGGCTTCTCACCAGATGTTGGTTAACTTTTAAGCAGATCTGATATGACACCTCTCTCTTGTCAGGTGACCATGAATATTGTTTTTAGGGCTATGAGGATAACATAAAGTCAGATGCCTGGAAGAAGTTTGAAGTTGTAAAATATCAGAAATGTGAGGCATTATTCAAATGTAATGTTTGAAGAAGGCGTCTCTCAGTGCTTGCAAGTTCCCAGAAAAAGGCTCACAGATTGGGATTTTGCATATCTCTAGCTGCACATTTCTCCCTGAATCTTACTTGACAGAGTTTGATTTCTCTGACATGGTTCATAAGGACATCATCTCCAAGAGTTATTTTGAGTCATATTTCATCAAATTAGAGCAATTAGAATTAATTGATATTCAGTACCATGCAATATTTAAGGACCCAACCCCTGCCCACAGTTTAAAATAATCAGTGTATAATCAGTAGATTTAGAGTTGGAAGTAGATATTGACTACATGAAAATTTCCTTTAACACTTGAACCCTGAAGAGCCCAAATTAAAGATTAGTTTCCAATCACAAATCCCTAGCCTCTAGAAAGCAGAATTGTATATTTTATTTAACAGATTCCCAGCTTGTTGGTCTTTGCCCTATCATAGGACATGTTCTGTAGATTCTGGGAGGGAGAGTGTACCTGCCTGGGTGGTTACCTTGTAGAGAAATCAAGTCTCAAGCCCCTTCAGCCCTGGGTCTTGGGATGGCTGTGGCAGCTCCACCTGACTTTCTTTTTCTGACATCATGGTTTTAAACCAAGCACACTCTTTATTTACAGTTATAAAGAAAAAATAGAATCTTAGAATCTGAGGTAAGAGGATTTCTTCCTGCCTACTCCTAACCTTACCACCCTCGCTCTCTTCATCTCCTTTACCAGTTTGGCCAATGGTCACCAGATCTTTACCTCTCTCCTACTCACTACTCACCTCATACTCTCCTGTGTGTCAGAACTGGCAACTATTTCTAAAACATCATTTTCTTCATGTCTCTTCCTTTTCTTTTCAAAAATCTACAAGTACCTACAGAGCATTCAGGTGGGGCCATGGAGAAGAGGGGAACCAGGGAAGAATGTGAGCAGGCTGGGGGATGAAGACAGTCCAAAGGGTTCTGGGCTCTCTCTGGTTCTGGGAGTGCGTCCTCCTGGGTCGGGGCTTGGCCCAGGCAGTTCCCAGGTCACACAGGTGTCCAGAGTCAGACTCTCAAACAGTACTTGATGGGAGAGGGAACAGCAGTCCCAAGGAGGCACAGGCACGAGCTAGGCAGGGATGTTTGGTTTTAGGCCAATGGCAGACCCCAGGCAGCCATGTTTGGTTTTAGACCAATGGGAAATGGAAAAAGGAAGGCAAAGTAGACTCTGCAGGGTCTAGTACTGGCCCATGAGTAGGTTACCAACAGTGGTCTCCTTCCTGCAGCAGAGAACATGTGGTTTCCCAGGGGGCAATGACCATGCTGTCTTGTGGACATTTATATCTCCCAGTGTGCCTAGCAAAGTACAGGGTGCACACACACACACACACTCACACACGCACATGCACACACACACACAGAGATCTATCCAATCATTACTCATAAAATTAAATTTATTTGATTGAAAAGAGAAATCAAAGGCAACTCTTTTCAGCTGCAAGGTTGCAGAAAATGTGAAAATGAAAGGGAAATAGGTTTGGGGGAGGGGAGCATAGATAAAGGATGAAGAGGGGCCAAGATAATAAAATATTTTTTAAACTTCATAAAGGCCTTTATGCAAGTTACCTTATGCAAGTTTTAAACTGTAAAATTAATATATTTTATGGAAGGTGATCCTGTGGTACTGTTAGAAATACATGGCAGCCTCTAAGGAGTTTTATTCAAGAGTGACACACCATGAATGCGGTAGTTAAAACATGTGGGCAGCTGGGAAAGGATTAGAGTGTTGAAAAAAATCACAAGGGAGGCATATGTTGGCTATTCTGGGAATGCCTCCTAATGTAGAAGGAGCAAAATTATTAAAAATGCTCATCTATTGGAACAAACTATACATTTCAGCATCTAGAAGGGATCTTGGTTAAGGTATTTCGGACATTACGGCAACTGATTGTTGTGAACTGAAGTTAGGAGCTGAAAAATCAGTTCTCTCTAAGTGATTTTCTTTCTCCTGTTCCCTCAAGATTTCTGAAGTTCCACATTTCCCATTCTGCTTCATTCCAGGTACACATTTTTCTACAGCGGCATTGTCAGTGACGTTCACGTAACCGAGCATCCCCGCAGAGTGGGCATTCTGCTGGACTACAGCAACCAGAGGCTCATCTTCATTAACGCTGAAAGTGGACAGTTACTCTTCATCGTTAGACACAGGTTTAACGAGGGCGTTCACCCTGCCTTTGCCCTGGAGAAACCTGGAAAATGCACTTTGCACCTGGGCTTAGAGCCCCCAGATTCTGCAAGTCACAAGTGATCGATAGCTTTCAGAATTTGCAAGAAAGTCATTCGAATTTGGGGGTTTGCTGTCTTTCCCTTGGGTGCTATTCATTATTCAAGACCTCTCCCACACATTTGCACTAACGATCACAACATGCACAGCGATCAGTACTGAGCAAAACCAAGAAACCTTGGCTTTCTAGAGCAGCATGTGAGTGAGGAGGATGGGAAAAGCCACCTCCACCCTTGGGCTCATATATGTTTGAGTTCTTCCCTAAATTAAAAGGATTTATTACCTGACTTGAGAACCAAAATGGATAAATGGACCTCCACCTGCTTTACTGGTGAAAGAAATCCTCAGATGGCTGAGTTGAGTGAAGGGAAGATTATGTTAGTAATACATCTGATCTGACAAGGAGCAGACTTTTTCTGCAAGAAAAACGTCACCTCGCTTTCCTAAAGGATGATACAGCCTATCATTAAAGAGTGTTTTAACCATTCTAAATTAATCATGAACTCTTTTGTAATAATATATAGTGTAGAACATGAGAGACTCTTTTCCCTGAAATTTTAAATGTAGCAAACTGCTGGATATTAGAAATTTCCAATTTTGTTAAATAAATGGTTAGAGTCTATGAAACAAAAAAAAAATGTTTTGTGAATTTATTCTATATAATTAACCAACTGCTCTGGCATCCCTGGACTGGAATAAACACACTTCCATGGGTTGCACATCAGTTGCTCATTTTCATGTGAGAATTGTATACATATATGTTTTCAATCTAGCTACTTTCAGCTGCCAGAAGCTGGAACTCTATTTTACTAAAGTAAAATGGTGGGTCATTTTTAGATATTATATTTAAACCTCTCAAAGTCTTCCTAAATATATGTGCAAAGTTCACAAATCTAGAATGCATGTGAAAATGGTTGGTCTTGTTTTCAATAATGTAAATTTTTCAGTCATATTTTGGTTGTTTTAATATTCTGAAGTCAGTTTTTTTCTGTTTTTTGAACTAAGAAAGAATGTCCTGCTTTTGGAATATAATCCAAATTCTATTGTATAATAGATAGAAAATCCAAACCAGATCTGTAATTGCATTAATAGAACCCCTTCAAATCTATCACCACTCTGCTTTGAAATTAGAGCAGCTGTTGGCAAAGATGGGTACTTAGGGAAATGGGGGAAATAGCTTGCTGCTTTGCTGAGAAGTTTCTCTTCCTTTTTTCCAAGCATTAGAAGTGTTATCACCAGGATCTGTAACGTAAGTCATTATTACATTTTTGGGGTGGGAATATAGTATAATTTAAAAACCATAACAGTAGCGACAACCATTAAAATTTTATACTTTTTCTTGGTTGGATTTTCTTTAAATGTAAGTCTCAAAAAATAAGATTTAGGTTGTTTCTGTAGGAGGTGAGGAAGCACATGTGATGAAGAGGGGAACATGAGACAGGAAGGAGGAAAGTAAAAAAAGGAACATTTTATTTGATTATTACCACAATGAGCAACCACTCACCCATGCTATGACCACCCTTGAAAATCACTCATAATATGTCAGAAGCTAGCATTTAACCACCTGTCTAACCCTAAACCCCATAGTGAGGGTTGCCCCAGGAAGCATTAAATCCTCTCTTCTCCCTTTCCATATTTCCCAAGGTCTTCTCCCATGGTCCTGAGAAAGCCCATAGAAATAAGATACAGGCACTTGACATGGAAGCTGTCAGCCTGCTAAAACTATCTAACACAACTGCTGGTGCGTCTGGGGATAAATGAGGCAGAGCACCAGCACATTGCCCTCGAGTTGGAAGTAGCTCTGGTGTTGAGAAGTCATCATAATAATAAGTTCTTCTAGGTTCAGTCCTTGCTTGGTGATAACTTTTCAGTAGTTCATATTTTTTAGTGATGCCCTTTTCTCAGGATCATTGAAAATATCAGCTTACTAGTGAAATAGCACAGGATTTTGTGCCATAAAACATCATGAGAGAGGACCCCAGAACTCCCCTCAGTCTGACCATCTACCATGTCCCCAGTGAGTGGTCCTCTTGTTTCTCACTGTTTGGTAAGTGGTTGGGAAAAGGTAGGAGTATGGGGTCAAGAAGGCGGTGTTTTAGCCATCTCTGTAGACAAATAGGAGATTTCCAGGTTGGTTCATAGGGTGTTATTTAGTGCAAACAAATAGCACAAAAGTTAATGCTATTTCCTCATATCATCATACAATCCTTTCCTCTGTGGCCCATCTCTGGGCTCCATTTTCTCTTCTCCCATGCAGAGATGAGAGGAAAGAGAGATCAGTAAATTTTGGTCAAAATTATACTTCTGGAATTCTGTCAGTGGTGTTTATTAATTGAATAATATACATTTTCTCTTTTAACCCTCATCAAAATCTTACACAATAAAAACCACTGGCATTATATAGATGAGGAAACCAGTCTTAGAGCAGTTAAATAATTTTACAGGCATAGCCAGTAGGTGGCAGATTGTAGATTTAGATACAGTTCAAGCAAAGAGAATAAAATTATATTTCATTTCATTTTTGTATTGCAGATCATTTTCCCCACATACATGTGGCATGTACAAGTAAGATATATACACACAAAAATATGTATTCTTGCATACATTCATCTGTATATGTTCTCTTCCCTCCTGAACTCACTTCTGTCTCAAACCTCTGTTTTGTTGTTTAATGCTCTCATAACTTCTGGCAGACATGGGATTATCTTTTATTCTTTCTTCAATAACAATGGCTTTAATTAGGATTCAGGAGTTTCTATAATATATTTTTGAAGAAAATACTTTCAAATAAGGAACTGCACTGCTGCTTCTACAAAGTATTGGGTCAAAATAAAGAGTTTATTAGAAAAAAGAGAAAGAAATGAGGACTAACACCATGTTCCTTCTCTGTTTATAGACACACCTGGCAACCGTGGATTCTTTGTCAAAGTTAGGAATATTTTTCTGTTGGATCAAGAGCAAGAAAACTTTCTTGGTGCTTTCTGGAGGCACTTTTCTAATATGCAACAGATTTGAAGTATCTGACTTCAGTAAACCCACTTACAACACTGTATGCTTTCCACACCAAATACTAACACTGCCCTTCTTCAGACCTTAGGGTGGCCTGTACCTAAAGTTCCTTCTCATTTTTCTTGTGTTAATTACCTATTAATCCCTCCTCCCCCTCTGGGGCAGGCAGAGGGAGAGGATGCAGTCTGAATGGTCTACATGAAAAAAAAAATTACCTATTAATCTTCTCAAGTGTTTGGTTGCTAAAAGAACTCACACAGGACTCAGTTTGTACTCATGGGAGAGCATCATCGCAGGCAAAGGATACAGTATGACCACAGAGGCAGGATTGGCATTATAAGAGATGCTGATAACTCAAATTCAGGTGTATTTGTCTTCCCACTCTTGGACTAGCTAGTTTACACATTGTCATAGCCCTTAAAACACCACTAGCATACACATGAAACAACTTCTGGTGGTGGCACTGGTTGGTGGTTGAAGTGTACCCATAGTGGGCTAGGCTCATACTTTCTAGCTACACAACTAGCCCTAACCTTTGAAACCAACCTCCCAGCTCCCTACAGGCTCCACTAAAGTCAAGTGCAAATCATGTCCAAGGGTTATTACTAAATGATGCTTGACAGATTGATACAGCCTACTCCAAAAGAAATGATGGGTCCTTGCTGGGCATGGAGGCGCATGCCTGTAAGTGGCAGCCCAGGAAGCTGCGGCGGGGACCAGGGATCACAGTTTGAGTCCCGCCTGGGGCAATGTAGTGAGACCTGGTTCCAAAAAAATAGCTGGGCATGGTGGTGCGCGCCTGTAATCCCAGCTACCTGGGAAGCTGAGGCTGGGGATTTCTTGACCCTGTGGTACCCTGGGCAACATGAGCCTGCGGTTCCCCAGGCAAAAAATAGCGAGACCTAGTCTCAAAACAAACAAACAAACAAACAAAAATGATGGGTCCATGGTTACAGAGTGTCACTTTTAGTAGGTTCTATGGCATTAAACAAGAGTCTGTAGTGCCTTATATAAGTATGTGATCTGTTAAGGCTAACAGAAATGAATCTATGATAGGCACTTTCTGTCTTGTATTCATTCTTGAGCTCTGGAGCTGTTTGGTATTATTATTTTATTTCAAAATATTCGAACACTTTAATTATTATTATTTCAAAAATAGTAATAGTAAAAACTGAATGCCTCTTCCACCCATAGACACCCTTGTGTCTTTGAATTGGTGACTGCTAGGGAACGATCCAGGGCATATACCTGAGCTGAACGAAGTTGCACCTCATTTGTCAGGGCTTGGGAAGGAACACATTTTTTGGGCTATTTTAAGATCAGCACCTCTTGTTTTCCTTTATTACCCTCAAAGAGTATGTGGCTGCACTTCTCTTTGGTCTTAAGTGAATTCCCTTTTTGTTTTTTTTTTTCCCCAGTTGATAGCAGTTATTTCAGATCCCCAAACAGGACTAAGAACGTTTAAATTTAAGCAAAGACAACTTAAGAAATAATATAAAAGGGCTTCAAAGATTTGAAAAGCAATTGTGTGGAAGGAATTAGACTTATTCTGGTTAGAAGTTCCAGAATTGAGGAATTTGGCTCGGAGAAGGAAGAACATCTCATCAGTGACAGTTGCCTCAGGGACATGCTGTCTAGCAGGAACTGAGCTCTCAGAGTCGGGCTGAATGTTCAACTATCTAGAATAATCAAGAGCAAATTCTGCTTTGAGTTCTAGATTCATGGTTTGAAAACTGTGTTCTTAGAATCCTGGGATCCCACAGAGGTGCCTGCAGACCAACTTGGGATCCAATGAGAAAGCCAAGAGGGTATAAATTCAGATCCATGTTCCATTTCATCATGGTGGCTCAATTTTGACCTGATATATATATATATATATATTTTTATATATATATATACACATATATTGTTATATATACACATATATATAACACACACATATATATATACATAAAATTGTTATACACACACACATATATATATATCAGGCATATATATATAATATATATGTTTACTTTGATATAATTCATTGGATAAGAAAATTTCTATGGTTAAAAACAGTTTGAAAGTTCACTGTTGAGAGTGTAGCAACTAGGAGAGAATGAGGATCTGCTAGATGGCCAGAGCTGTTAATCTGAACTCCAACAGGTACTTTAGCTGCCCCGAATTTCAATTCTCACCTGCCATTAAGTAGACATCATAGAAGCTTTGCAGAGTGAGGGTCAGCAGATGGTTCAATGCCACCACTATGAAAAGAGAGGGTTGCAAGCTCTTTTCCTGAGCAGGAAGAACCAGGCAAGTAGCATGAGAAGAGAAGAATGTAGGGCTCATAGATCAACTAGACAGAAGCACCAAGAGGAGTCAGAGAAGTCCCAAGAGAGGTTCCCTGACACTGAGGATCTAGCCAAAATGGATTTGGAGAACTAGCCTCCCATCTCTCAAGGGAACAGAAAAGGCAAGAAAGAAGGGCCAGTGAGTAAGAGGAAGGGTGTGGGAGCAAAGGATAGAGGGATCAATGTGACAGCATTTGTGGTTGAGAAATACATATACACATATGTTCTCTAAATTACAGTTTTGTGAATGAATGATAATAAAATTTGATGGACAAAAGGAAAACGTGGGGAAGCCTCGAAAGAAAACCTCAGTAGAGGGTCAACCAGACTAAGATGGTTGCGCCAGCTTCAGCTGAGAGGAGGAGAAGCTGGTGACTACCCTGGGAAGCAAGAATCTAACAAGGAAGGTGACCCTGGCCAAAAAAAACCACTGTTTGAGCTGTGCCATCCTCAACCAGATGCCCATGGAGAGTCTTTGGGGCCACATAACCAAGCATCCATGGCTCCCTGTCAGGGAACCAGCTTTTCCTACCACCACGAGGATTTGTGGGGAGCTGGGGAAGCCCTAGCGTGGTCTGTGAACCTCCCTCGTGGTGGTCCAGGCCCTCTTGTTTGTGTTGTCATCCAGGAGAGATCATAGAGAAGCCACTCATCCTTGTCCAGAGGAGCTGCTCCTGTAACCTTAGGGAGTCTATAGGCTTCTTGGGGAGCACACCACCTCAGATAAAGCAAGGACATGGTTGTCTGGGAGCAAGCTGTGTCCCCTACAATCCTAGGCCCTGAGCCATGGCTGCCCATGCTACAGCCTCTTGGGATGTCTCTGTTTTGTCCTCTTTTGTTTTCTCTGCTTTTTTTCCTCATTTAACTTATAATTTAGCCCAATCCCTCTCCCCTTCCCCATGTAGTCCACCTATTGCTGTATTTTCAGAGTGGGAGACTGATAATGAGGAATTTCTCTGCATTTTACAAACTGGGGTTGTTAAGTTGATAAATTCTAAACACTTTTTGCCTCCATGTGCTGAGACTTGGTCATGTTGCAGATAATTTTGGGGTGAAAATGGAAACTGATGCTTTATGAACTTGGGGAAAATCAGTTTAGCCCAGTTTTAAGATTGTCCCAGAAATATGTTTCTTAAAGTTGGAGTCTATGTGATTGAAATGCCTTTTTGCATGCCTTTTCCATAGTTCTTTTGGGGAAAAAAAATCTTTATTACGCATGTTTTATGATTTGCTTTTTCCATTAAGATAATTAACTGGGTATGCAGGAGGTGTTTCGAGTTATGAATAAAAGCTCCCATCTTAGTTGCTTTTGTTTTTTCAGCAAAACCTGTGTGGTTCCAAATTAATTTTAACTGCTTAGATGTTTGCTAATCTCAAAATAATAGCATTTGTTCAATTTAGAAGTTAAATATAAGTGTTAAATACAGAAAGTAAATTTACATAAACTGATAAGCTCTTTATTATAAGATGTGAAAGATCTCAACTTAATTTCCTATATTAAAGTTAGAAAGGAGTCTGACTTTAAGTAGTCTATTTCATTATATATACAACTGAGGAGAAAAGGAGAAAAGAAACAAATGATGGTAGTTTAACTTAATGTAAGGGGTGAAATCTGAACTGCTGAATTTTATTTATTCTTAGAGACATAAAATAGTGTGACATTATTCAAAGTACTTCATCTGCTTTGTTATATCTACAACCAGTATGAAAGGACAAAGATATGAATTTAATAGCTTGCCTTAATATTTATATGTTTTTAAACCGAGATGTTAAAAAGTACTAAAGCATTTGATCCATTTTCATGTATCAACAACTGATAAAAGGCCACAAAGAACAAGCAATGTACTTTTACTGATATTTGAGACTCACTGATATCTTCAATTTGCCAGAAGAATAGTAAAAGTGAAAAGATTTGCAGTCAACAATTAATTTTGTTTTAATCTTCAGATACTGCATTTCAGTGAGGTTACTCAAATTCACTAAAAATTCTGTGTACACACCAAATGTTCTAAAACAAAATATGTAAGTAAAAAAGAAAAAATAACCAGTGAGATTCTAGTTTGAATTCTGTGATAACAGGGTGACTCAAAAGTTCCTTCACACTCCATTCTTTCAGTTTCTTTTCTTCTACAAATATTGATGATATATTGATTGTATGAACTTATATTTCCTATCCCACATTTGACTTTTTGCTTCTGAATTCTCCTGTGACCTCTCATGACCTTACCACTACTTTTTTATGCTTCCTTAGACTTATTTGTTCTTCACAATTCAAATCATATGCAAGTGCTCCTTTGATCCTTTAAGGCAACACTAGAAGAAGGTTGACATTGGTAGTGGCAATAGAGCTTTGCTTGAAGACTTGGGGTTAATAAGGAAATTTTCTTCATAAAGCATGAAATAAACTAAAGCTGAATGTGAAGTACCAGGTTGCCTGTATGATCACTTCTCAGCCCTGTCTTCTTCCTGTAGTGAACAAACTAGCCTTTCGAAACATCTACTTTATTTTTCACATTTCTAGTTGCTTTTTAAATCAGCCAGCAGAACTATAAAATATCAAAACGCGAAACCTCTCTTAGCAATTTAAATGCATTTTCTAATAATATGAAAGCCAAATTTTGCACTCCTTTTATGAACTTCTATCTGGTGCATGCTCCAGGCCTCTCTTTGAAGGAGCTAAAAGATCTATGAAAGCAGTTGTCTAAACCAAAGACCACTCCTCTCCCAGTGAATTTGGCCACTTCCTCTTATAATGATGTCCTTCATTTCTTCTCTTTCTTATTGCTCTGTACAACAGCTAAAGACTGAAAATCCTTTCTCAACTGGAGCTTTCAGACTTCATATTAGACTATTCTGGTATTGTGAAGGACTCAATGCATGCTGGATTCTTCAGAGAGGAAGAATTAGCACATTAGAGTTAGAGTTAGCACATTGTTTGAAGATTTTATAGTTTAGGATGAAATGAGTAGAAGAATTAGGAAAGGGGAAAATCGGGAGATAGAAGTACACCTCATTTATTAAACACATATTTACTGAATATGTATTTACTCAGTCCTCAGTATTTACTATATGGACTGTGCTTTTTTCTAGACCCTAAGGAAATAGCAGACATCAAATCAGATAAAATCCTGCTTTCAAGGAATGTATGTTCTAGTGGAGACAAACATTAACACGTATTTAGTATGTCAGTGGGGAATAAGAAATAGGAAGGAAAATAAATGGGTTTAAGAGTAAAGAGCAATATGAATAGGGGCTACCACATATGAGAAGGTATTGATGTGACATAGCCTAGCCTGAAGTGACATATCAACAATAGGCCTAAGCTTCGCTTCTAGGCCAAAGGTCATTTTCAGCCCAAGACTCTTTCAGCTCCAGGAAATCAGGCACGAGCTTGCCTCCAGCCACTCCACTCAGGGTGACAAGCTCACTTGACTGGTTGTCTGATGGAGACCAGCCAACCAGAAGACGACTTGTCGGCACCAGACCACCGCAATGGCTGCCAGTACCTAAAAACTGTATAAAAAACTGGACTTGGGCCAGGGGGGGCCCAGCCTCTATGTTCTGATGGAACCGCTTACGCGGTGGATCAGGCTAAAGGTGGACACTAGCTTAAGCTAGTTAATAAAGCCTTTCTTGTTCTTGCATCATGTGTGAGTGGAGGGTATTTAATCCAAAATCTGTGATGCAAATTTAACAGTATCTCCGGTAAGGCATTAGAATAAAAAATGAAATGAATTGAGAGAGCAAGCCACGTGGACATCTGCAGAGGAAGTGGATGGCATGTAGCATAGTTAGGGATCCTGAGGCAGCATCATGGGGTGTGTTAGAGAACAGTGAGGAGGCCAGCAGGCCTGGGGTAGCCTAAATATGGGGCAGAAAGCTGTAGATGCAGTCGTAGAGTAGCTGGGAACTGATTCATGATGACCTTGTAGGGCAAAGGGAGAAAAACAAAAAGAGAGAGAGATTGACTTTAGGTTATATTCTGGGCCATTAACAAGTAAATGCTGTGAGAAGTGGATGCATTGGCAGTCCTAAAGAACTGGCTTTTCAGATGTTTGGGTATTATGTGTATCAACATTAAACTGGCTATTTCACAAAGGTCCCCGGGGCTGGCCTTTGGCAGCTTTCAGCTCCTACAGAGAAAGGGTCTTGTGTAGGTGGGGCAGAAGAAAAGGTGTTCTTTCTCTTACTCTCAGCTCCTTCCAGGAACCCTGTGGCCCTGCTCACTTCCTGCCACTGCTGAATAGTTGCCATTAGAATCAGCCTAATGTGGAACTGTGGGGCAAACTGGTATTGTACCTGGGCTGACTTTGTGCCTAACAAAGTGAGGCTGCTTGCCCTTGATGAAAAGGTGGCAAGCACCAAAGATAGAGAATACAAGTATATTTGAAAGAAATGTTTTATAACTTCTCAAGGGCATGATTGTGTGGTCACAGGGAAGATGAAATAATGATATCATCCAGGAAGACTGCATGATTGAAAGATTGAAGTCTCATAGGTGTGTTCGTGTGTGTGTGGGTGTGTGAGTTTGTATCTTTATCTTGTGCTTAGTTCATCCAAATGTGTCTGTGTGGATGGGTGTGTATGCAGGTGTGAGGATGAGGGGAAGTGAACAGAGACTTGTCATTCTAATCTAGGACTGGTTTTCCCATTAAAAATCCAAAACTGTGTTTGTCAAGATCTCCCAGGGGTTGTCAGGTTCATAAGGAATCACCCATATTAATCAAGCTCATAAGAGACTCATAAATAATTTAAAATGCTAATTGTTTAATTTATTTTAATATTGTTATTGATTATGTATGTATCTTTTACCCTCTAAAGTTTTCCCACCACCGTGTCACCTGTGAACTGTGATCCTGCTCTCTTGTGCTCATCCCTACCTGGATTTCACTCTCCCTCCCTTGCTGTATGCTTCAGCAGTTCTGCTGTCAGTTTGCTGCTTTTAACTTTTTCTTGTCCTTTGTTTATTTTTCCCTATATCCCACATATGAAAGAGACCATCTGGTCAATTGCTTGATTTATAGTGAGAAATCAAATTCCATAGGGGCTGAGGAGCACATATCTGTTAATCAGGCTATTTTTCTAGGCTCTTAAGCTTCAAGACCTGCAGGCTTCAAAGCACAGTCCTGCTGGAGAGCATGCACTATGACTTCCTGCCTCTTAGATCCCACCAGCTGACTGGAGTTGGCATATTTCCACCTGGGAAACCCTGTGGTAATCAGAATACTCTTTGGTGACTTTGGCAAGTTAGGTGGATGATCTTAGCACTGGCATTATTAAACTGCCATGGCCAGCCATGGGACCTAAATATTTGACTTTACTACTGCAGGTACTTTCTCCTTGCACCAGCACAGGGAAATCCTTTCCTGGGAAGTCCTTGTCTTTCGGGTGTTCTTATATATTCATTCTAACATCTGATAATGACAATATTTTAAGAGATACCTTAATACCATTTCCCAGTCTATATTGTTCCTTTTCACTTAGTGAATACTTGATCATATTTCTAGGTCCTGTTTCTTCTGCTTTTGATCTGAAAATATGTCCGTTGTGATTATTGTTGCAATTGATAGAATGCTATGTATTATGTGAAGATCTTACAAATTTAATACTCAAAAGGAAACCATACTTGCAAGTTTTTTGTGAGATTTACTTTCTCACTCATGAATGGACTACATGTGGGAGAAAGACGGTGTTTTCATTCAATGATTGATTGTAATTGATGAGGGTGACTCAGAACACAGATCTGAAACCATGTAGGCCTGGGTTAAGAAATGACTCCTTTCTTTTACAGCTCTGTGATTTGGGCAAACTTTTTGCTTCTTTTTAAGGTACTCATTATAAAACAGGAATTGTGCTAGTTAATACGGGTACAGTTGCTCATTCATTTCTTCACTCATTTGAGTAGTAACTCAGGAGACTGGCCCTGCCATATCTACTAGGGATAGGACAGTGATCAAAATAAATATCACTGCCCTCAGGAAATTTACATTCTAGAGGAAAGTACAGTTCATAGTAAAGGAGATACACTGTTTCGTATCTCTAAATGATAACTGCTGTAAAGAAAAGTCAAGCAGGTAAGTGTTGTGACATGTAAGTGGAAGAGTTGATGTATGTGAAGTCTTAGCAGAGTGCCTGGCATATAGCAATAGCAGAAATTTTAGCTGTTACTAATTTAGCTGTAACACAGGGACATCTTACAATTAAAGAGCTCAGTGTACCCTCAGATTAGCAGGATGTCCTCACACACTGCTTGGCATCTAACTGTGTTATCCACAGCTCCCATATTATGAGTGAAAGTTTAATATTTTGTATCTTTACTTATTGCAAAAATTCAGGAAAAAGCATTTAGAACAAAAGATCAATCATCCTTAATTTTGCCACTCAGAGAAACAATTTGACAATTGGTGTATTTGGTACTTCGTCTACCAGTCTCTTTTTTACCTGCTCCCTCCCCACCATGCTTTTTAAAAATGCAAACAAAATCAGTGTCATGTAATGTGCTTTTGTCACTTAAAGCTAAGCCATGAACACCTCACATCAACAAATTCACATTGTTATCTGAATCCCTGAATGTAGTTCACTGGAAAGATGGAAACGACACAACAGTCCCTTATTGGTGGATAATATTCAGTTAACCCCCAAAAGTTCCTTTCTATAAAAATGCTTTGGTTTTAAAGTTACCAGCTTCCTGATGAGTGTGATATGATTACTTACATTTGTAAAGGTGAACCTATACCCCTTAAACATATAGTGTTATAAATCAGCATTATCTAAATGAACAAAAGAAAGAAAAGAGAGAGAAAGAAAGGAAGAAAGAAGAAGAGAAAGAAAGAGAGGGAGGAAGAGAGAGAGTGAGTGAGGGAGGGGAAATTTAAAAAAATAATGAAGTCACCAGCTCCACTGTTTAGCCTAGAGTTTACCTTGGGTTTGTATTGGGAAAGCGTACTGTTTCCCTGAATTGGTTCTTATAATAAGCCCAGTGAGGAAGACCTATAGAAACTCCTTCATGGGGCAAAACTGGTTCCCAGTTTTATTTGTAATAAATTCAGTGTAACTATGTTTAACACTGTTCAATTTAGTATGTTTTTACATATCTGTTCAGCAGGACCCATGCTGATTCTTACTGGGAACTAAGATGAATAAGATGTGATTCCTACCTTAAGAGGAACAGTGTGTGCAATACAGCATGTAGCCAGGAGAATCCTGCGGTTCTGAGCAGGGAGAGAGCATCTGTGTTTGATATGCCCACATCATAATAAATCCTAATTTTTGTCAGTAGTGTGTTGGATAAACAAGACTCCTCAGATGTCCTGGGAAACATTTTATTTTCTGTTCCTTGTGTCATTTTAAATTCAGTGGAGGGAAGTTCTAAATGAAAATGTAAGCAGAAGAACTAGCAAGGGCTTTGGTGAACTTTCTCAAAAGACATGTCCAAGCTAAGAGGTACCAGCTCAGTAAAAAATTGGCCAGATTGAAGGGAGTAGGTTATAGGAACAGGAGGAAGAAGACTGCTTCTGACATGAAGGTGAGAAGGTAAGAAATAAGCTGATGCCTTAGAAGGACTCCGAGATCAGTGTAGCTGAGTGTGTGGGGGGTGAGGGAGGAGGATTATGGGGGTGACTCTAGGGTGTGACCCTGGAGGGATCTGTTGTGGGAGAGCTGAATATTCTCTGAATGAACATGCCAGGTTTTAGCTAAGGGCTTCACACAAAGTGGGCGGTAAATAAATGTTGCAAGTGTAGTCTGAACTCATGTAGGTTTTTGTTGCATCTTTGAGCTTCTCTTTCATAATTCAGAACCATGGTGTACTTGCTTTCCATATCTCTTCACTGGGAAATTTAGGACACTTTTCAAATGATTCTTGGATTGTAAGTCAGAGGGGTGAAATGTTGGGGTCCTGCAAAGCAAAAGCTCCCACGGTATTACTGGAAATCAAGTTTTCCCAGGTGGTGATGACTTAAAAAGGAGTAAAGTATTGAGGCTTCCAAGTCAAATGTTATCATTCAGAGAGTTGTTATTTGCTATCATTCAGATCATTAACTCATTCAAAAACACAAGCTATTTCGTAGGCTGTTTGCTTTGGAAAAAATGTTGATCAGTGATAATCTATCAGGAAATCAACTCTGTCGATATATAATTTATGCTTGCTTTTTACTTTCATCTTTTTTTCAGTGAATTAAACTATAACCAAGCTTATTTCTAGATTTGCATTTCTCCTTAATTATTCTGAGCTAAGTTCTATCCTGCAGCGCTCCAGAGAATGGATAAAATATGCATTTGAGTTACTAAGGAGCAGCAGCAGACACCTACGCACGAAACCCTGGCTGTGTGGGATGCTGCCATTTTCCCCAAGTCATTTCGGGTCAGAAACACCTCTGCTGCCAAAGAATAGCATTTAGCGGCCCCCCACACGAGGTTTTTGAATGCATCATATAATATGAAAATCTAGGAACATACTTTGTTCTGTGCTCAAAGAATAAATTCTCAAGAATAAATTTATGGCTAATTTCTTGCCCTTGTAGACATAGAGGAGATTCTGCAAATGATTCAGCCCAACAGGAAACCTCGTGAATTACCTCTATAGGTCTTGAAAATCAGAAGATGATTTTGCTTTTTCCCCATTCAATCGACACAGCTTGCTTTTTAAAAAAAAGTACCATTAACCCTATCATCGTGGGACTCTTGGAAACCATAGAAAATTATGATGACTAAGATTTAAAAAATCTGCAATTCTTCTAGTTTAGACTCAGTTGGTATCTTCTTTAGCTTTGTATCTTTTGCTTTCGCCTTTCCCTAATGCAGATTCAGTGCCTAAGGGAGCCACAGGCATCTTGAAACCTTGAACATGAAATTAACATGCTGAGCATAAAAGAGCATGAAGACAGGAGCCTGCATTCTCAGGAACACTGAGACATCCTTCGGCTTCTCTACCATCTACCTCTAAAATTTATGTGCCTTGAGTTAAATAATCCTTTCAAGCCATTAAAATAGTTTTCATATAACATTCAGAAAAGCACATCACAGATTTACTGCATGCTGAATTTTTCTCAAAGCTAATATATGTATAGACATATGCATATATGTATACTATCACACACACCATTACATAGGTATCATTCTACACGTACCCATTGCATGTGTACACATGTAACATGTTCACATATGTAACATGGGTGTGAAATAAATGACTTAAACAACTAGCATCTGAAAGTAACCATAAATCAGTTTTTACCTGTTTTTGTACATGAAAGGACTCACAATTTTTTAAATTTTTATTTAAAAATTAAAAAAAATTTTAAAATTGATTACACATATATGTAATATTTTTTACATCATTGTCTACCTCGAGGTTCTTCCACCACCTTGTCACCCGTGAACCATCATCTTAATCTCTTGTGCTCATCCCTTCCCTGATTTCACCCTTCCCTACCTTGCTGGATGCTTTAGCTCTGCTGTCAGTTTGTTACTTTTGACTTTTGCTTGTCCTTTTGTTTGTTTTCCCTATAGCCCACATATAAGTGAAACCATTTGATATTCTCTTTTTCTTTCCACACAGAATTTTTAAATTTGTGTCTGACTTCTACTCAATGTTATATTTGTGAGGTTTATCATGCTATTGTATGTAGCTTTATTTATTCAATCTTTTTGTTATTTAATAGTATAATCTATATTATGGTCACAGTTTAGTCATTCTGCTGTTGATAGACATTTGAGTTATTTCCAATTTGGGGCTATTACAAATACTACAGCTTTGACGCATTCTTGTACATGTATTTTAGTGACTATGTTTGATAAATACTATACTTTCTGTTTGATAAATACTAGAATTTGAAGAATTGATGGGTAATGGTATGTGTATGTTCCAGTCCCAGCAGGTACTACCAAAGAGTTTCCAAAGTAAATTTATACTCCAACTGGTGTTGTATAAAATCTTCACTTGCTTCAGGCCCTTGCTAACCACTTTGGTATTGTCTATTTTAAGCATTCTGATGGGTTGTGGTGGGATCACATTGTGGTTTGATCACATTGTGGTTTGAGCTTGCACTTCCCTGATGGGGAACACTTTGTGTATGTTTATTGGCTATCTGGATTTTTTTTTCAAAGTTTCTGTTCAAATTTTGTGCTCATTTTACTGTTGTGTTTTTTCTCTCTCTCACGCACTCATTTGCTCTTCCTGTGTATATGATTTCTTTATATATTCTGAGCATGAGTCCTATATTGGGCATATAATTTATAGATAATTTCCCCCTTCCTCCACCTACAACTTAATTTTTTACTCTTTTAACAATTTTTTGAGAGAAATTTTATTATTTTAGCAAAATTCTATTTGTCTTGATTTCTGTGGTTAGTTTTGATGTTCAGTTTAAGAAAAGTTTTGCTCACCTTAAGGTCATGGAAATAATTTTGTTTCTTTTTTAAAAGTTTAACTATTTTAACTTTCACACAAAGGTTTTATATGTTTCTGTATAATTTATATGTGTACACATATATAATTGATTTTTTAATGGCATGAAATAAAGGTCAAAATATAGCTTTTTCTTAAAAAAAATGGACCCAGCCCCATTTACACAAGTTCACCCTTTCCAATGCATTGTAGTGACCTTTGTAACAAATGTTTCAGTCATTTCCTATTAATTATTGCTGTCCCTAGCAGTCAGAGAATTCTATTTATTATATGTTCATGTGTTTGTATATGAGTGTGTATTCACATATATATTTTTTCTTTCATGTTCTTAATTCAATTAAGTTTTTAATACATTATTTCCAACTCTCAGTTACTATAAATGATTCTAAAATAGCTATCCTTTTCCATAAATGTTTACACATAGATCGCATTTTCCTTTAGTATGTTCTTTGAAAGTGAATTATGGATGCAAAAATTTTAAAGGCTTGTGGTAAGTATGTGAATAGGGAGCTTTTAAAGAACCATACTTCTACAGTTGAGAAACCAAATACCACTTAAAAATATAAATATACTTACTTAATTTTTTAAAAATAAACATCACTGATTTTCCCCCTGCTACTATTTACCTTCCTAATGGCAATAGAACACAGCAGACTGGAAACTACTTGACCTAAGATGAGATTTGCTGTCTGGAGATACAATTAAACATCTCAACATAAAGCCCACCTATTTATTTATTTCTTGTATTTGAAGCAGGAATGCAAGTGATAGAGGCAGCCAGTTCTTCTATTCAACACATCTCTGCTTTCTCTTTTGGTCTATAGATTCCCTTTTGTCTTTATTTTGCTAATGCTAGTTTCTTTTCTTTTACAGAGGATTTGGAAACAAAATGGAGATAATATAGTATTTGCGAGGGCTCTTGGATTCAAGGGGAAAGGGAGATGACTATGAGGAACTGCACCTGAATATTCTACCCCAAACATTCTTCAAGTTTTGTGTCTATATATAACAAAAGAAAGAAGACAGAGAAAGATAGAGTAGCTGAGAAGAGGTGGAACTCTCACTTTAAAGGGATAATGAAAGACTTCACTCAGGAAGATTGCAGCTAATTGTAGCCACCTCTCCTAAGCCGGAGTAGAATGTGCCAAAGGTGCCACCAGATTTCATCTGCACTTAAAGAAAACAGACCTTCCTGAGTTTGAGAGTGGAGCCCTCTTGGTTGCTTGGCAACATAGAGTTTGGTGGGAGAGCTTGTCCTAAAAAAGGCAGAGATGTATTCTTTAGAGCAAAATCAAAACTATATCCTTTAAAGTTAAGGGATAGTGCCTTTGGGAGTATGTTTGAAGTGCTGGGAAGAGCCGCTGCAGCTTCTACAGTGGTTGTGACACTGATGTCTCTGCCGCTGGTAGACCTGCTGCTCCTTCCAATGCTGCCCCACAGACCTGTCTGACTCCTAAGGAAAGAAGGATTAAGACAACGGTGTTTGGGTAATAGCTATAAGGACTTAGGAGAGTCTCTTACCTTTCTGATTGAGGAAGGCAGTATTACCTTTCTGACTGAGGAAGGCAGAATACAGCCCAGGTATTCCTTGAGAAGCAGGGAAGCTTATATCCTTGCAAGAGTGGCTCTTCCACCACTACTGACCATCAAGAAGGTCTCTGGGCCTGCAGGGGTTAGAAACCCCAAAAGGAAGAGAGAAATGAAAGCTTTAGGGGGAGTCCTTGGGAGAACATTATGAGCTTTAGCAGTCTGATTAACTTTGGTTTAACAACTCCACTTTTATGCATTTATATTTTTTTTTGTTTTGTAATTGTTATTATTGTTTCTTTTTACTTTCTTCATAATGTTCCTTTTGAAAATCTCCAACTTTTATATTGGCCAAAACAATTTGATAGGAAAAATATTATAGATTTGGGTTGAATTGTGTCTCACAAAAGTTTGTTGAAGTCCTAACCCACAGGTCCCCTAAGTATGACCTTATTTAGGACTCGGATCTTTGCAAATTTCTATCAAGTTAAGGTGAGATCACACTATAATAGAGTGGGCCCCAAATCCAATGAGTGGTGTCTTTATAAGGAGGGAGAGATTTGAAGACATCCATACACTCAACAGGGAAGAAGACCTGTGGAGAGTTCTGGTTGGGGTGATGAAGCCTCAAGTTCAAGGCTGTCAGGGACTGCTGCTCCAGAGCCAGCAGGAGCTCAGAAGAGACATGGAGGAACTCTCTTTCTGAGACCTTTTGCAGGGAGCATACATAGCCTGTGATGCTTTGGGAGCCTCGGGAGACCCCTGGATAGACCTTTAGTTCCCTGAACTGTAGGAAAAATATATTTCTGTTGTTTTAAGAGTGGGAATTTGTTACAGTAGCCTCAGAAAATGAATGCACAGGATCTGGAGCTTGCATCATCCCTGGTGCTGTGCGTGTCCTGGCTGGATTGCTGAGCAAATATGTGGGTGAAGCAAAAAATAGAACTGCACTTGGCTCCAGAGTAGTTCATCTAGCATTCCCTTCCAGCATGACTTACCCAAGTGACATATGGGGATTTAGCGGCATTAAGACCTTACGAGGCACATTACTGAAAATCTAACTGGACCTGAAAAGTGTTTAAGTTGTGGTTTAAAAAAGTACAATGTACAGTTTACTCTGTTAACTATTTTAAGTGTACAGGTTAAGTATATCTACTTTTGGGGGGGATCGAAAATTTTGTAGGGCTGGATGATACTTTGTTTTCAAAAAGCAAAAAATAGTAGTTACAGTTGTTTTTGGTCTTAACTCCTTTAATACTGAATACAAGCCTGTCCTAGTGATGATTCTCTTAGAAAGGTACAGAATTTGCTATGAGTCAGGCAGGTTATATGAAGTTTAGGATTTTGAAATTATAATGAGGTTATTATCTCTTAGCAACTAAGCTTAAGGCTTTGGTCAATCAGTGCTAGGTTTAAAAAATAGGAGAGAATGTGTGGGATGTTCTCAGTCTATTTTGATAAATATTGGGACTTCTGAAGTCTGTTTCTCTGGACGGTGGTATTCATCAGGTTGGCACAGTGCCCATGGTTTTTCAGGATGAAGTTGACAGTTGGATAAAGGAAGACTTTGCTGAGAAAGTGTCGTTAATGTAGATCTTCAAGAGCAAGTTCAGTGTTGTCATAGGCAATCCTAGGTTCATTATTACAGAAGATGCAGATGAAATGTAGGGACCAGAAGTGAAAAGTGCTCATGGACGCTCCTGAGGAAGCCAACAGATAAGTTGTCCCAAAGCCAAGAGGAATCTTCCATCCTATTATTAGCTTAATCCCAGTCTGTAGCTAGAGCCCCACAGTCCAAGACAAGTACAAGGGGAAGCTTCCTCTCAGTCCCTGACTTTTGTCTTGCTTGACATTGTGACCTTTCTAGAGTGAATTGACTCTGGCTGGAGAAGCAACTCCCCCAAGACACAAGTCAAGAATCTTCTCATTCTATGAGACATACTCACCCTCTTGGTTCAGTGCTGTTGTTTTTACTTGTTTTTTATTTAATTTTTTTATTTTGTATATATATTACATTATTGTGTACCCCAGGGTTTTCCCATTTCCTTAATGCCTGTTAACCATCTTACAATTCTTCTGTGCCCTCTGCCTTTCCCATTTTCTTCCCCCTCCTCTTCTCTCGTCCCATTGTACAGTTCTGTGGGTTGTTTCTAATTTTTGTTTGTTTGGTGTTCCCTATATCCTTCATATAAGTGAGACAATCCTGTATTTCTCTTTTTCTTTCTGGCTTATTTCTGATGATATGAGTCCTTCTCGCTCCATCCATGTTGCTGCAAATGACGTATGTTTGTCCTCCTTGATTGATGCATAATATTCTATGCTGCTGTTTTTAATGTCAGGGTTGCAGACAAGAGATAATTGGTTCCACTTAAAAGAAATGCAAAGAAGGGATACAAGTTCCCTATTTCTTTATCATGATGGCGTGTCTTGTCCTTCAGCACCATGATCATGGGGGAACCTAGGACCCTAGGCTACAGGGATTAGAATTATTCTCTAAGCATTGAGACTTCATGGAAGATTTTAAAGTGTTAATATGCTCTTCAGCATCTGTGAAACCATTGTAAGGGTGAGTTGTAAGCCAAATGCCACTTAAAACCATTATTGGGAGAGAAGTGATGAAAGATTAATTTTAGACTTTCTTTGGAAAAAAACAAGGTTAAGTGTGGTAAAATCCAGAATTTGACTTCAGGGGCATGGTGGTCAGTGGTAGAATTCTCACCTCCCAGAATTTGACTTCAGTTTGAGACACATTGTAGTTCAAGATCTGCTCTTGAGATGTCATAGTTTGATGATTCTGGGGAAGTCCCTATGCTTTTCTAAAGTTCAGTGTGAACTTTTCTAAAGTTCATGTCTCTTCCATGTGTGATGGGGGTAATAATCTAATCACCTCCATGGTTTGTTGTGAGGACCAAATAAAGTGCTTAGTAAAAACCATTACACATTGAAGTCCTCACACATGGGAAAACAGAGACACTTGAGCTGTAGAAACAGTAGGTAAGAGCAGACAGTGCTGTCTTGTTCCCAATCTCAGAAAGAAGGCTTGCAATTTTTCTCTGTTTAGGATGATATTGGTTGTGGGTTTCTCTTTGGGGTACACAACAATGTAAGGAAATATATATATGAAGTCTAATAAAAATTTTAAGAAAGAAAAAGAAACAGTAGATTTCCTCACTTGTGAAGAGCAAGGTTAAGGAAAGATCTGAGAAAAGCACCTTGGCTTCTAGTTTGGGGAATGGAAATACCTCTCTCTACACCAGAGCTGGACTGGTTGGGGAGAAGAAACTCTGGTTCTGAGTTTCCAGGATGACAGCCATGGTGAAGTTTCCTACAGGAGCTCAGAGTTGAGCTAGGCTCAAGAGTCAGGACTTTGCCGCAAAGTCATTTGGTAGTCGGTGGACAAACAGTTCCTGGAGGCTCTACTGCAGGAATTAGTTAATACATGTGAACATACCTGTGTACCCCCAAGAGGTGGAGATAGACTACTTTTCAGACTGAGGGTCAGTGAGCTCAGATGTGAGTGCATCGGAAATACCCATGGGCTTCTTAGAGTGCAGTGGTTGATGTAGGAAGCCATGCTGGTGTCCTGAGAAGAATTTCTTTTCTTTTTAAGTTTTAGAGACTAGGTCTCACTATGTTGCCCAGGGTTGTCTCGAACCCACGGACTCAAGTGATCCTCAGCCTCAGTCTCACAGGTAACTGGGATTACAGGTGCACCACACCCGGCTTGAGAAGAATAAATTCACAGTTGGTGCTTCTGCTGGTGGGAAACCATGTGTTTCTCATTGCTTTGCCAGGTTATTCAAAGGCCTGAGAGAGCAGCTCCTCCTCTGGGCACTGGGGTATAATACCAACCATGTAGAAGAGGCCTTTGCAATCTATTTTCCTTAATAACAGGCCTCCTTTACCAGTGAGCACTATTTTATTCAGGACTATTTTTTTCCAATGGGCTAGTGTTTTCCAGGGATGCTAAGACATTGCTAGTGTTTTAGTTCCAAGCATTGAATGTTCTGGAGGGGGTCAGAACTGAGCAACATGGGTATCAGTCAAGAAAAGCGCAAGTGAAGGCTCCTATGACAACATGTTAGAAGAGCAAAGGGACACAGGATTGCTCCTCTGGAAATGACATCCAGGTTCACAGGTTTGTGTGCGATGAGAGGCAGAAAGCGAGCCGCCTCCTGTAGCTGGCATATATGGTACTAGGAAGGGGAGGGCAGGGGAAATCGGTGACATCTAGTGGCCCCATTATGATACAAACTGATTGTAAATGACTTTTAGTGCTTCTTATACTGAAATGTTTTCAAGGAAAACTGAACACGATTCTGGGACTATGGGTTAGATAGAAAGTCCAGTAGAATTGAATTGAGCGTCCACAAGTTTATAAAACATGGAAACTTGACCTATCAGAGAAGTAGCTAAGTGTGGAAACAATTTGTTTCAGTTTGGAAACAATGACCTAAATAGTACTGCAACATTTCTGTATATAAGAAGTAAAGAGTAAGAGCCTACAGATGCTTTTGTTTACAGTTTCACAAGCAACAGCATTCTCCTAGATAACCACAACTACCAAAATCAGGAAATACATATTGATATGTTGCAGCCAGACTCCTGTTCAGATATCATCGATTGTCCCAATAATATCCTTTATAGCAAAAATATACAGTTTTGAATCACACATTCTATTTAGTTATGTCTTTAGTCATCATCAATCTGAAACAATTCTTCAGTCTTTTTCTTGACTTTCATCATCTTCTGCTATGTGCCATTTGCAAACCAGAAGAGTTATTTTAAACGAGATAAGAAAAACCTCTCTCCTTAACCATCCCTAAGAAAACTTAGGAACTGAATTACTAAAATGACCTTTTGATACCCGCTGGTGCCCTGGCTTTCCTTATCTAAGTTAGGGACCACCCGCCTACTCTACCCCTTCCTCAATTACTCTTTGCTTTAAAATGTTAATTATCTCTCAGGTTTGTTTGTCTTTTTTGGAATTCATCAGGTCCTCACCCCATGTCCCTATAAATACCCCTTTCTTTTGTTAATAAAGTTGTCTCATGGTTCATACTTTCATTTGACCCCCAGTTGTGACTGGGCCATCTCTTCTCCTAAATTTATTTCTCATACCCTACGTCTGGCGGCTAACAATCTTCATCATCTTGACCCTATTGAAAATCACAGTCAGGCTGCTTTGTAGACTATCTCTTCATGTCTTCTTATGATTAGATTCAGGTTACTCTTTTCTGGGTTGGGATGCTGTATTATTTTTAATGCATGAGATGTTAGGCAAAAAAAAAGTCATATAAGTATATATACCGCATGATTATTTCATTTATATATAATTTAGATAAATGCATACAAAGCTAAGTAACATGTTTGTAGATATACAGACACATTCAGTAATGCTAAAAAGAAAAACAAGGAAAGAATAAACAGATTCAGCCATGGTGATAAAATCTAGGGAAGAGGGAGGGAAATGTGATTTGACAAGGACTCTATCGGGGCTTCAACTGTTATTCTTTATACTTTATACATAAATTATAAATCTTTTGTTTACAGAAACACTTCATGTTTTTAAAAATGAAACTCATTTTGGACCCTTATTTTTCTGATTTTATGTTGAACTCATGGAAGTTTCTGTCTTGGAGCTAGCATTTGGAAACCATGCCCTAACTCACAATGGTGGTGCAGAGTGATGATCTTTGTGTGTGTCTGTAGTCTCACCCCAGCTTTCAAGAGCATTTTTCAAAGTATTCTAGTAAGAAGGATAAATTATTTCATGTTCTGCCTACATGTATAAGGCACCTTCATTATACAGAGTCCAGAGTGCTTCAAGAACTCTCTCCTCTCAGACTCACCCATTTTTTATAGGATGGGAGAGTGTCTCTGAAAAAAAGCCAACGATTGACTCAGTGCTACAACTAGTCAGTCCCAAGTCTGAGCCTGGAAACTGATTCTCTCAAATTAATTTCCATAAGCTCTGTTCTTGAGCTGCCTCTACCTTAACTGAATCTTAGAGCAATGCCTGAAAATGCTGACACCACAGACAAGAGTGATTGCATTAGTACATTGATCTTCCTTCCTGTCTAGAAAAAGATTTAGGGAAATGGTCTTTTGAAAATACACAGCAGATTGCCAGGAGATTGGTAGCAATTCAACATGACAAGTGTGGTATATTTTTTATTTGTAATATCCTTGGGCTATAATTCATTGAATGACAAGCCTTTAGCCTGTGAACCTTATGCAAGAGATATCATCTGCCACAATGAGCTAGAAAATTCACAGAGTCACAGTAAATGCCTCATGTTTGCAGAGCTTTGTCTATCCCGCATAATATTCTGTCTCTGGCAGTAGCCACTCTCATAGAAGGTTCTTTTCCTTCTAGGCATTAGTGGGGGTGAGGTGTTGGGACTGCAGAAGTGACAGTTCCCAAATCCCCTTAGTAGTAGAGTGCACTGATTCATGTCCCAGTTTTAACTAAGTTGTAAAGAATTATCATATTTTACTTAACTACATAAACTATAGTAATTATTTTATTTGTCCAAAGGATCATCAAACAGAAGCTTCTAAATGTCCTTGTCCCTTTATTTTTTGCATCATATGGTGGTATAATTGATGTACAATAAGTTACACATACTTAAAGTACAAAGGGTGGTAGGTTTTTCATATTCACACCTATGCAAAGTGTTACCACAACTAAGATAAAACATCTGTACCCTGAAAATTTCCTTTTATAATCTGTCTCCTTGCATGACCAGGCCTGCAAGCAGCCACTGATCACCCTTATATTACTACAGATTAGTTTGCATCTTCTAGAATTTTATATAAATGGAATCAGATAATATATGTTCTTTTTTTAAATCTGACTTCTTTTACTCAACTTAGGTATTTTGAGATTCATCCATGTTGTCCTTTGTCTCAGTAGTTAATTTCTTTTTCTTGCTAAATAGTATTCTAATCTATAGATAAACTACAACAATTCACATTTCTTATGCTAGGGACATTCTGATTTTTTTCATTTTTGATTATTGCAAGTAAATGCTGTGAACATTCATGTGTATACATCCTTTCTTCCCTTCTGTTAGGCAAATATCTAAGGGAAATATCTGGGTCATGTGATAGACATATGCTTAAAATATGCCTAAAATTTTAAAGGAACTGCTAAATTTTCAAAAACAGTGTAATTATTGAAGAGCCTCAGTTTTTACATCTTCTACTTCACATTTAGCATTGCCAGTCATTTTCATTTGAACCATTCCAGTGACTATTGAGAAATATTTCGTTGTGGTTTTAACTCATATTTTACTGATGATTAAACTTATTGATCGGAATGATGTTGTACAATTCCTAGGACATAATAGAAAAGCTTATTGCAAGTTATTTTTCCCTAAATATATAACTGAATTGTTTCCACAGTGATCCTTTGCTGAGACTCTTGCCATTCACCTATGAAGAAGTCATTTTGTGGTTTTCCTTGATCAGGTTACCATTTAGTCACCTGGAAAGACTTTTGAAAACTGGAGATTTTATTGGGCACTACTTATTCTAGATGTAATGTTTCAAATATAAGTAAGAGTTGTCATGACAGATTCTCTACAAACCCTCCCGTGGTGGTTTCTAGAGGAATTTACCAGTCTCTCACCTTTGTTTTCTGTCGTAAGCCAGTGCTCTATTTGACAAAACTTTACAGTACTGAACTGTGCAGTTTAGGAATTCATGTAGCACTGTTAGACTTATCACTCTGCCACCCTTGCTTGATAAGACCAGTAAAATTTTTATTCAAGTTGCAGCAGAATTCCACTCTAAGTTATAACTTTAAATGGGGGAAACTCTTTTCAACTCCCTTACAGCATGTTGGAAGAAAAGGAAGGGAGACTGACAGGCAAGTTGTTAAATGTTAAATCAAAAGCTGAAAAGTCACTGAATGCAAAATAATTCAAATTTCAAATGAGAGAGTTCAGGGGACTTTTCAGAGCAAAGGAGAAATATGTTAAAGTAGCAGTAATTGAGCAAAGAGTCAAATGGAGAATGAAGTTCCCTTCTCAGAAGAACAGTCTACTGTCTTTATTGCCTCCCCTGTGCTTCCTTTTTAGAATTAGGAATGAGGAAAGTGACAAACCTTAGGGAAGACAGATTGAGGATGAACAGAGGAAACTGCTGGCTGAGCAAGAATGCCAGGACAGGGGGTAAAGGGCCCTTCCTTGTGCTTGAAAGGATCTGTGCACTGGGTGAAAGGCTGCCAACAACAGGAACATGAATTAAGGAAGGTGACCTTGTAGAAATAGAAAAAGTGACCTCTCCCTGAAATCTAGAGGGAAAAGATGAGGATGTTAACTAGTTTAGGGGAAAAAATTCTTCCCTGTGGGCACGTGAAAAGATGTTAGAGGTTGTGGAAGCCAACCTCTGCATTTGACAGCTATGTTAGCAGCTAAGAAAAATAAGTCATCAGAGTCCAAGCCAATCTACCACAATATAATAGGTTTGCATTTGAGCTAAGTGAAGATAATGCCACCAGTCTTCAGAGAAGCTTTAGACTCTGAATGTAACTGGAAAAGCCAGGGTTGGGCTGTCTATTGCTGCCAACAGACCAATACACAAAGGTAGGAACTACATCTCTCAGGCACTCTTTGAAAGCATTAGAAAGCAGGTTCTCTGAGAGAATGGGAGGTATTTTACCCACTCTAACATGTTATCTCAAGCTCTCTGTCTGGTGGTTTATTTTTTAATATTAAATAATTTATTTATGTATAAATTTCACATCTTTGTAGTCCCTGGGGTTTGCCTACCCTCTTCCTTTCCTGACCATTCCCACCCTCTCCACCCACCCCCAGTTGTGTACATCAGTTTGGTTCTTAGCTTGTTTTGACTTGTCCTCAAGGCTTTTTGTTTATTTTTCCTACGTCACATATATTAGTGAAACCATTTGATTTCTGTCTTTTTCTTTCTGACTTGTTTCTGCTAATATGATTTCTTCTAAATACATCTATGTTATCATAAAATTGTCAAATTTGTCATTTTTAATTGATGAGTAATATTCCATAGTCCATTGTGTATATATACCACATCTTTTTCATCCAGTCATCTGTTTTGGAACATATGGGTTGTTTCCATGTCCTTGCAATTTTAAATAGTGCTGCAGTAAACATCCGAGTGCAAGTGTCCCTTTGTACAAGCATTGAGGTCTCCTTTGGGTAGATTCCAGAAGAGCAATTAGTGGGTCAAATAGTAGTTCCACTTCCATTAGTTTGAGGGTCCTCCACACTGCTTTCCATAGTGTCTGGTGATTTAAACAAAGACAGTTCACCATAAGTGACAATCCATCACCACAGCCCATCACAGTCGGTGCCCTGGTCTTCATCACGTTTGGCACCCAGAGTTTATTGTCGCCTCCTCTGCCATCTTGACCCAAGCATGTCCTGTTTTCCTGGGCCTTGGAAAAGACCCTGTTTTCCTCCTAGTGTTCATACCTGGTACTTCCTCAGAAGTCACCACAGCAGGATTCTCAGTTTAAAACAAGAGGCTTAGTTCATATAGTGTTTGCGCATAGCCCGTGCTGTGTGTGTACATGCAAATCCTTATACTGAATATGGTACTCTCCCCTAGTTTCTAGCCCCTAATCCCATCACTCTTTCCATTTCAGGATGTTTTGTAATACCAGGCACTATCATCCCTGTTTAAGAAACACTAGACCAATAAATTTGTTTAAAAGTCCTAGCTGATTGCATGAAATTATTAAAAATTTTGCTTTTCAACATTTTGAAAGAATTATAACTGACACTTAGTCAATTGTTCTGTCCCATTAGATTTGTTTAGTAAATCCATACTAGATTTGAGTAGTGTTGTGGTAATCAAGTTTAGTTCTGTGCACCTGGGTCAGGGCCAAAGGAGGTGGGAATCAAGTCCCAATGATAGACAAGGAGCTTATTAGATAAAAATCAAAATGAGGATTCGAACCTGGGAAGCTGTCTGACAAATTCTACTCAGTGAGAACTGTTCCAACAAACACAGTTTGAACTTCATTTAAGTAGGTAGGAACAGTGAGTCATTGACATTAAAAATGCAATTATTCTTGATAGAGGGGCTCTTGGTTTTAAGTTATTTTTGATCTGATGATATGTCGATGCTATCTTAAGTGCAGAGAAAGAAAATGCAGGCATTTAATTATTTAATTCTTCCTTAATAAAGGGCACTCTGTGGAGGTGCAAAGACTGGGTAACCATTATTTAAATCTCTAACCACCTTCTTGGTTTTTAGTGATGGTTGAAAAGACCAGCTTCATGTGCAGGCATCCTATATGCATAGCTGTCCCAGCTTCAAGTCTATGCAGATGGCTTTGCTTTCTTTCTGTAAGACCAGGAAGGGGCCATTCTCTGAATACTTTATAGTATGTTCACATTCTCCTCTCTTTGGGTCATAAATCCAACCTTTATTAGTTGTGTTTATGACCATTGTTGTCTCTTCGGTCCAACATCTGGGTACTTTTTACATCTTCTACCTATATGTCACCTAAAGAGGTTTCTGATCATGACAACCTTCCTGATCACTGTGAAACTTACTCCCTTGTTGTCTGCCCTGACACCTAGCACTGCATCTGGAAAACATACATTAAACTTGCAATTTTTTCTGTCTTGTGTTATAGTAATTCCACATGTTGGAATACTGTAAATCATGTGGATGACCTTTTTCTTAAGACAAGATTGCTTATAACATATATGTTTGTGTGTATATCTATGTGCGTATGTGTGTATTATATGTATATATACATATATAAACAGAGAAATAATACAATAATAATAAATGCAGCATCCCTTTTCGATAGTTTGAGAGGAAGATAGAAAGTTTAAAAAACAATCCAACCAAAAATTCCAGCGCACACATTATTATATTTCTTAACTACTTGACTCATTTGATTTCCTCCTTTGTTATTGAGAAGTCTGGGAGTCCTTAATCACACTCTCATGCCTAGCCTGGGTCTGTCTTAGATTGCACAAGCAACCTCCAACCTGTCTTCCTGCCTCAATTTTGCCTTTTTCCAGTCCATTTTCTGTACCAGTCCTCAGAGAGACTTTTCTAAATCACAAGTCTGATCAGATCACTCTGTCACTAACTGCTCTTGGTGGCAACTCATAGGCCACAGATTAGACTCTAAACGCCTATATCACTAGGCCCTCTTCTTGCCTCATCCCATTCTGACACTGTCCACTTAAGCTTTGATGGGTTTTATTATGCAGCTCTTCAGTCTGGGTCTGCATCTTTGTTAGCAGTTCTCTCCTGCCCTGAGTGCCTTCCTCTCCTCCACCTAGAATGCATCCTCTCAGGTGCTCAGAAACACTTCCCTTGAGCTCTCTGTTAAAAGTTACCATGCCCAGGGCCGGGCATGGTGGCGCAGCCTGGGAAGCCACAGCCGGGGCCAGGGATCATGGTTTGAGTCCCGCCAGGGGGCACATAGCGAGACCTAGTCCCAAAAATAGCTAGGTGTGGTGGCACACGCCTGTAATCCCAGATACCTGGGACGCCGAGACTGGGGATTGCTTGAGTCCGTGGTACCCCGAGCAACATGAGCCTGCAGCTCCACAGGCAAAATTAGCAAGACCTAGTCTCAAAAAAAAAAAGTTACCATGCCCCCGACAGTGTTTCATACCTCCTCCTGGACAGACATTTATCACAGTGCCTATAATATGTTATTGCATTTATGTGTACATATAAAGAGAAATCCAGTAGTTTTCGAACACTAAAGTCTCAAGCTCTAATACATAACACAGTATGTGCGAGAATCTTCCCAGGAGTTGCTTTAAAATACAGAAATTCCTTGACCACAGAGATTGTGGTTCTGATTCAGTAGAGGCAGCAGCAGAGAGATCATAGACACCCTACACCTAGGGAGATCCTGATTTAAAGCAGGTAAGCCTTCGCCTGCCTGAAGCACCATTTCCCCAAGTCCGGAGGACCCTGCTCATTTGTTCCACCTGCTTCCCCCCCCATTAGTATCTCTTAAGAGTATCAGCTTGAGAGATCCCAACACCCTCTTCCTCCCCTCCCACTCTCTTGGGGGTAAAATATGCAAAACTCATTTATATTCCTGCAAGTAGGTGAGAATAACATTCTGGGCCATCACCATTCAATAATGAAAGCTTTGTGCAAAGTAGTGACAGGTGAGAGGAATGATTTCATTTTTTACTTTGACAATTGGGAGAAGCAGATTCCTGGCAGTTCTGCAAAGATTTTATGCCCACATAGTTACCCAAGGGTTCTGCTTAGCAACCAAGAGATGCTGTAAAGAGAGGAAAAGCAGAGTCTTCTCTCAGTGGCATTTTATAACTGAGATGCTAAAGCCCAAAGAGGAAAGAGAGCAGCTCTGACCTCGGGTTCCTGTTTGCTCTCTGGTCTCCAGATGCCACGGTCCCTTTCCCCTCATCAGAGCCCATGCAGAGCTCATTGTGCTGGGAGCATCTTTCCCCTGGAGACCTGGCTCTGCTTGACTAGATTTCTGTTTTGTGCAGTGATTTTTCTAACCCTAAAATTAGGCTTGTTTGTTGGAGGTTGTGAGGTGGTCCAATAAACCTGGGTTTTGAACTGAGAAATAATCCCCTCTCCCATCCCCCCAAAAGAAGTACGTGTTTAGGCAAATCAGGTATGACCTGTTCACTGGTAAAGTTGATACTGAAAAATGGGACTCCTATCTGCTGGCAATTGGGCTTCCCTCTATTAAATCTTAGAAATGAACTGAACACCCCCTGCAATAGTCCCTCCACGCCTCTTCCCCAAAAGCTGGTACAGCCTAAGGATGTACTCACCACATGTAGGTGCACTTCCTGAAGACAGGAAATGACAGCTGGGCATTTCCAGTGTTTTTAATAAACCCTCCAGTGCAAGAACCTGTGGCCTCCCTGGTGGACTTCAGTGCTACTGGCCTTCCCATGAAAAAAGCATTAGCCATGGGTCCTGGCAGCCCCTCCCCCCACACCCCTAATTGTGTTTACTGTTAATGATCTGAAAAAGAGTAAAAGTCAGTAACCCTGGAGGTTTTCCTTAATTTTTCTATATTTTTCCCCATATTTCTTGTATTCTAAGGCATATTTCTCTCCTTTTCATGTTTCCTTAGTATGGAATGGCTTTGCAATTAATGTATTTTTAACATGCTATTCTTTCCTTCTAAAAGACTTTTAAAGCCTCTCATGCAGCTTTGATTTTATATCTTAAAAATGAGGAAACATAGTAATATCAATTTTTTTTCAAAGATAGAGCATCTCCCCTTGTTATTAAGTAGTGGAAAACTCATGGAGAAGGATTGCAAAATAGTCCATTATCCAAATGCATGTAAATGTGTTTAATTTTTGTTCCTTGGCATTCTTAGGTGGTAGATTTTTTTCTTTGTTTATTTCTGTTTTGTGTTTTGGTCTGAGAAATAATACATGGTAAACTTTCCACGTCTTTGCCCAAATGTAATTTTCCCCCTTAAAAATTGATCTTCAAATTCTACATGTTAACATTTTAGAAGTACTGGTTCTCTGTGACCGTGTTGTCCTTCAGAAAAGTTGCTCATCCTAATGTCCCATCAGTATTGTCTCAGTGCTCCTTGCTCTGTCTGTTCAGTCTCATTGGTCACCATTGTGAAAAGATGGTCTTTATCTAGATTTGAAGGTTGTCAGTCTGAACACCCATCCTGCCAGTCCTGTTCACCCTTCCTCTCTTGCACTCTCTTCTGAGAGAAGAGTCCACTCTTCTGAGAGAACAAAAACAAACACAGAGAACAAGACCAAGCACATGCAGAGTCACTGCTGCCACAAGCCTTTGCTGCCAACTCCACCTCACATCCTGTAGGGGCAGGGACCACTGATGAGAGGAGAGATGTCCTGAGTGGCTGAAGTCTAAGGAAGAAGCAATCGCACCTTTTCCCTCTCCCCATACATACATGGCTCGCAGGGGCAAGGTGACCCTGCAGAGACAGGCACAGCCCAGGAAGGTAGCAGGAGTGCATTTGTCACTGTGCCTAGATGAGCTGGTCCAGGCGCCTTCCTGCTGCCACTCCAGTCCCCTCTCTGCCCTCATGGTACTGGGCTACCCAGCTTGCTCCACGGTCTGGCTTCTTCAATCTTTGACTGTGGCTGTGTGGGAGTTCACAGCCACGTTACCATCAGAGCAACAGTACAGTTTCTCTTGAGACAGAATGTAAGTCCACCTGGGGAGAGGTCCCTGGTGGGTAGAGTTCAGGAAAGAACAACTTCCATAAAAGGCAGGGCACTCCTGGCTTCAGTAGGGTGCAGGAGGCTGCTCACTCCATCCCTCCTGGGGGCGTGCTGTGTCTTGTATGGATCTGTAGTCCAGGCAGCAATTTCTAGGCCACTTCTTCTTGTGTGCTTCTGGGTGTAATTTACCAGCCTCTGCAGCAAGTTGGCGAAGGAGTCTGTCTTCTCTGCCACTTCTTGCTCTCCTGTGACTTTACTGGCCTGCTTGTAAGTTGGAGAGGCAGACTGGCTTCTTCATCTCAGCATTTCTTGCCTCTCTCTGGGCTTTATTGGGGTTCCTGCAAAGGGCTTTATTGGCAAGCATCTCCTAGGGTATATCGGCCATTCATTTGCCTATCAGGCATTGCATTCCCTGCTCTAACACTCGTGTTCAGGATTAAGAACTTTGAACTTTTCCAGTGTCTAGAAGGATCACTGACATGGTTGCTATCTATATCTTGGTGTCTGTGTAGTGGTTGGATTGGTGGAGGGTGGGGGGTAGGGGGGAGACTTAGGCCAGGTTTCAGTGCCATGCAACACATTCTAACAAGCAACTATCATGTGAAGGGCAGCAATAAGTGCTGTAGGAAAGACAAGGTTTTATTTCTGTCAAGAGCTTTTTATGGAACCAGTTCCCTGGATCTCCACCCCACTCGACCCATCTGCTCACGCCTGGGGTATAAGCAGAAGACTTCTGGGAAGTAGCAGCGTGTGCTCTATCCTCAGAACCACCAGCAGAAACAGATTGGACCTGAGCAAATGCAAACCTGGCATGTTAACCAAATGAGAAAGGAAAAAAAAAAACCTCTCTCAGTTCTTGGTTCCCAGGAGAATGGGGTACCAGGACGAAGTGGGTCCTGTGGGCATCTGGCAGCCATATGATTTCCGCCTAGGTTAAATGGACAGCTAGCTTCAGGGGCTGCCCATGTTGTTCTTATCACACAGAGAGAACATCTCTGACTTCTAGCTTCTTAGAGTGGACCTGGTTGGGCTTTCCCAGTAAGATAGCCCACCTGATCTGTCAGGCCAGACTCCTCCAAGCCATGACAGTTTAAACAGTTTCTAGAACAAAAAGGGCTAATAGGACTCCTGAACCTAGTGTCCTTACTCTAGAGTAGAGCTCGCTGATAACAGAGAGTCCTCAAATGGCACTACTGGGGGCACTTGGAAATACCAGTTTCCGGATCACAAAGCATGTCAGGAGGATCCCCTTTCCTGAGACAGGGCAGGAGTGCAGTGTGCCTATGAGCTGGGGTGGGTGCTGGATTCACCCTGCTTGGCCTTGGCTCTCCCTGAGCTGTGTTGGCTCTGGCTAGTGTTTCTGGGGTCCTTAGTATGTTGGCTGTTACTTTGATGTGGGTGTGGAGCAGACACCCTCGTGGAGAGGAGAACTGGCCTTGGGGGTTCCTGCAAAGGGATTCAAAGAAGCGTTCCAGGCAGATTGCCTGCTGTTGGCATCTCATCACTCCGCCAGGGCTCTGAAACTTGGTGCAGGCATACTCAGGCCTCTGATCTACTCAGAATGGCATCCTATTATCCCCTGGCAGAGCAGAGGAAAATGAGAAGCTTTCTCTGACACACAAAGCCCAACCTGACCCCAGATATCCTCAGAGCACTGGAAAAGCAAAGTAGAGGCCATAGCATCACCTTTTTTAAAGCTCCATATGTGTGGAGATTGACCACCAGAGTGGGGTTGGGGTTAACTATGACTGTCTCCAACCAGAAGAGAGTCTTTGGCAAACAACTCTGAGCAGTTTGGTGTCACATTAAGAGAATGGGAAAAGCCTGCAGGAGCAGGAGGTAAGGGCACCTCCAAATTTTCTGTGGGGGGTTCTCACTGTCACAACTCCTGGTGATATATCTTCTGCTGACTGTTAAAAAATCAACCACAGAAAATTAAATATATATATATGAACAAAAGGTAAGATTTAATTTCAATAATAACCAAATACTAAAAGATTAGAGTAGACTTAAAGCCAAACATTTTAGGCATGAAAAGACATTCAAATAAACAATTTTAAAAGTTCAATATAAATAAAAGAAGGGACAATAACTCAAATAAATTAGATTTAAGATGAGAGAAATAAAATTCAAGAAATAAATTTAAGCAATTGGAAGAAAACTTGCAATCCCAGTAAAAGAATATGAAGACTTTTCTTCCAAAAGAGCTCTAAGATGAGATAAATGACTGAATTCCAATAAGACATTTAAAACAAAGAAAAGGAAAATGTACATGATTAAAATAAAACCCAAAATCCATGAGGTGAGACATTAAAATGTCTTAGTATGGGAAGCTTAGAATAACATAAGGTTTGTAAACACTACAAAAACAGAAGAAATATGTAGGATAAAGTGAAAATGAAGAATTTTTTAATTTAGAGCAGGTGAAATGCACAGGTAAGCAGGAAGCAGTCATTTCCCATAAACACAGACTCAGGGCTGTTTTTGCTTCTCTAAAGTTGGCCTCCACTTCAGGGGAGGGAGGGGTGAGAGGTGGAGATGCAGGTGACAGAACATCAAAGGCTCTCTTTCTTGCCCTGTCCCAAGCATTACTCCCAAAGGCACTCAGATTTTTTTTTTTTTGAGACTAGTTCTTGCTGTGTTGCCCGGGAAACCACAGACTCATGTTGCCTGTGGTACCCCAGACTCAAACAATCCCCAGTCTCAGCCTCCCAGATAGCTGGGATTACAGGCGTGTGCCACCACGCCCAGCTATTTTTTTGAGACTAAGTCTCTCTATGTTACTCCAGGTAGGTCTTGAACCCAGAGACTCAAATGATTCCTTGTCTCAGCCTCCCTTCTTAGGCTGGAATTAAAGGCATGCGCCACCGCGCCCAGCCTAAGGCACTAAGCTTGACCTGGCCCTGACTGTTTCTCCTTGTTCTTCAGTTCACTGAACCTGCATGGGAGGTTGCACAAGAAAGGGATTTTCCAGAGCCCTTGCAGGAAAAATAGCCCTGGATCCTGGCACCCCCACCCACCCCACCCCTACTCTCACAGGAAAAGGAGAAGACATGGAAATGGATGAGGAGAAAATCAAATATGAATTGAGGGCAAAATGTCTAGAACTGTGAACTGTTCACTAACACCTCCTCTTGATGTCTTCTGCATCAGAACATAAATACCAGTGGCAGGAAATTCATCTTCTGTAAAGTTGCTAAAACTACCCCATCTGTAATTGTATATTCTTACTGTATTGGCTCAAAATTGTGCAGAATAGAATGTAACCTAACGAGAAATCAAAAATAGTTACTTGATTTCCTTTGCCAAATTTCCTTGAAAAATGTAAATGCATGAGAATTTAAAATTAGGAAATTAGCTACAAGTACTTATTGAGTTTCCTGAGTTGGGAGCCCTGCGTGCCTCCCTGGAAGCAAGAAGGGCTGACCCTGGCCTCACCAAGTGCGCAGGAGGGCACAAGCACGGTCCAGGCAGCTTGTGTTCCATCTTTCTCAGTATATAGTGGGGCCGGGAAGGGGCGCTTTCTCCTCCAGGGTCTCTACGTGCCCCATTACAAAGAGACACAGATGAATGTTTCTTTTTTCTTCTCTTTGAGAAAGTATTATTTCTGCAAGCAAGTTATTGTTTTACAAAAATTCTGAGTGTTGTTTCTACTTGTTTAGCTCACAGTCCTCTGCCCCAGATGGTTTTGCGCTCTGACCACACAGACTAAGCAGCGGCAGGCAGGTCCTTTGGCAGAAGCTTGGATCACATTTTAAAATGAATTTCAGACTTCTGTGTTTCTGTGTATTACTGTGTAAGCTGACTCTCCAAGTCTCACTAGCCTGGTGGTAACAGAGAATTCCTGTAAACTAGAATAATTCCCAAATGAACGGTAAACACGCATCCACGTAGTCCGCATTTGGGGCCGCGCCCATGGTGCATCACACCATCCTAGCTAAGTCCGCATCTTCTCCTCCAGTCTCTTTACTGTCTGCTGCTTGTGAATCCACTGGGGGGCTGTGTGCCACTATTACAGGCGTGTGTCAGTGGCCAGTGGGACTTGGTGAATAGTCTACATGCCCTTCCCACCCTCTAGCTGACTAATGGAGATGGGAGAGGAAGTGGCTGGGTTTGCATGCCCACGCCCCCTAGTGGTAACCCGAGATTCTCCCCTTGAGCATGCAGCTGTTAGCTTAGCAGCAAAGCCTAAACCTCAGTCCTACTTAGAACTCCGGAGGCCTTACCTGAGAGGCCTTACCTGAGAGGGTCTTTCTGTGTGCTATACAGAGTTAGGAAGAACACCCACTCCTAAGCTCTGGATCACATTTCAAAAACAGCACACCATACTCTCCATAGAGGCTTGCTCCATTTGTCTTGGGCACCACTACTTTGGGGTGGTGCCACACCGGAAGTGTGACATGGTCGCCATGTTGTCCTGGAATGATGTGAACCCTCTCATGGAGGTCATCTAGCAGGCCCTCCAGCCCCCTCAACCAGATGTGCATCTGAATTCTGGATACTGCCTTTGCTTCAAGGTGAACCATATCGTGATAGAAAATTAACAAGGTGGCCATCAGCAAGTCATCTGTCTGTCGTGGGTCTCCATTTTCCATCCATAAAATATGATCTGTACTGAGACTATCAGAAGGGGTGGGTGGAGGAGAGGTAGGAGCTCAGGGGGAGGAGGCCTCACGGGCTGTGGTGGGGGATAACGGGCTGTGGTGGTGGCTGTGGTGTGATACGTTAGCAGAGACATGAGCCTATATCCCTAAAACCTGTGCAGTATTGTAAATTAGCATTGCCTCTATAAACATCATTTAAAAAAGGAAAATTTTGATTAAAAATGTAATTTTTCAAGCCTGGCATGGTGGCGTGTGCCTGTAAGTTTCAGCCTATGAAGCAGCTGGGGCTAGGGATTGCGTTTCGAGTCCCACTCAGGGCAAGATAGTGAGACTAGTCCCAAAAAATAGCTGGGCGTGGTGGTGCACGCCTGTAATCCCAGCTACCTGGGAAGCTGAGTCTGGGGATTGCTTGAGTCCGTGGTACCCTGGGCAACATGAGCCTGTGGTTCCATGAGCAAAAATAGCGAGATCTAGTCTCAAAAAAAAAAAAAA